>JAQIXS010002289.1:0-23677 GCA_034700785.1 Rossiulus vilnensis
AATCACATACTGATCTTTTCTCGAGAGATATAAGGGTTTCTGTCTTTATTTGTAACATAGTATCACATAGTATGTGATTCTCTAATGATATCATCATGAATTAATTTAATATCAATTAATTCCATGGCTATGTTGGTTACAATTAGTTAAGATTTTTATGTAACAATGCGTTTTTATTTTCTAAGAAATTTGATTCTTGTCTTCTTTCTTGTATTGCACTGATCATCGATATTTTCTTTACTTTCTTAACCATTTGAAAAAAATCAAATTATTTGTTTATTTAGATTTTGTTTTGAAAATTCATTTTATTATTTACAAAACCTTTTGAAAATTTCAGTTACTTAATGCAATGTTTCACAACAATTAAAAATTGCTATCAGAATTTCAGGTTATGAAATTTATTGCACGTTTCACAGGAAAGATTTCCTTGTTATTACTACTTAGTGATATCGGTATGGTCCAATACTGATATTTAACTATACTGTTAAAGCTTCAATATTATTAGTATATGATCAGTATATTTGTACTGATATCTATTGCACTGATTACACTAATCCTTCCACTAGGGCTAGTATACAATCAATTTAACACGTAGAAAAATAAATTTATTCATTTTAACCAGTATTATATTAGCTTGAGATTGCCTACAGCATTCCTGATTGGCGATTTCTGATTTATGGGCTGTTGGTGTTGGTGTGTCTCTAAAGACATGTATGTCTCCAAACGTAAGTTTGTTGCCTTTTAATTGCCTGGCTTAAAACACAAATTGCGACGATGGAGGAGGCATGGAGCCATTGTTGCCTTTAGGGTTTTCCTAATTTCTGCTTGTTTTGGAGGCTGTTACGTTATTTGCATCGACATCCTTAGTGGATTGTAATGTAATTACGAAGAAGACTTTTCAGTAAATCAGACAAAAGCCGAAACAGAGGGCACTGTGGGCCCTCCTCTCATTAATTTCGTTTTCTAATAATGCGAACCCAATGGATTAAGTCATCCATTCTTGGAGAATAAGGCCGATTCTATTGGATTCTAAAATTTGTCCAAATTTCATTCATTCAATTAGCTTGTCCACTATGGTTTTTGGTGGTCAAACCCCCTTCAATTTGGGGGTCAAAACCGTTCACTAGAAACTAACTAGGTGTTTTGTTTGAAAAATCAGTAAAAATATTAAATATTGACCAAATTTCATTCCAAAATGTTTCAAATGTTTAAAACCCCTTCTATTAAAGAGGGGGGCGTTCATTATAAATTGTCAAAAAATCGGCACATGCCAACGATTTTTTTAAAATCTGGAAAAAATCCGAAATTCAAAAGTTTTTGATTTGCCTCACTTTTCTATGCAAAGTGTTTTATTTTAATTTTATTTTATGCATCAGTTATGAATAAAAACGATAATGCATTTCATTGAAAAAACGTTTATTGAACTTGAGGTCATTTCTGTCCTTGAAATGGCATTCTTGTTAGAAATTAATAGTTGCGCCTGCGTCGTGCTGGAAATGTTTGAGTTTCTAATCGATTTGTATGTTTGGGGTTTCACTAGAGATAACATTGAAGAAACTGTTTTCATTGGCAGAAAAAAAACTACGGAAAATTATACTGTGGAATATATTTGCCAAAAATAGTTGTTTTCTTAAAAGAACGAAAACAACTGAACGCCTACAAGCGATGTTTCAGAAATTATTTATTTATTAATTTCAATTACGTGAATTATTCAATTAATGTTATTCTTGCGAAGAAAATGTTGAACTGTTTTCAAAATAAACATATAATCAAGGTTAGGTTTTCACATTGCAGGTATTTGATGGTTACCATCACGAGTGATTTGGTGTCAACAGATGCTGTTTTAATCAGATAATCGGAATAACGATTTTAATTAATTAATGGAATAATATTAATGTTGATATATTATAGTTTGGGTCTTTTTTTCCTTCTTTCACTCATTATTCTCATAACAAACCTAAATGATAGCTGTTTATGAAAAATAGTGATGCCAGTGGAAATTTCTGTGAATTTAAAAGTTTAAATAATTCTATACTTATTACCAATTTTGGACAAACTACAATATTAAAATATTCTATGAAATTTTAATTTAAACTTAAGCAGTTGTTTATCAAAATTGATACGAGTTATTAGTAACTTTACGTAAAATTACAGTTTTAAGACTAATCAAATAAAAACACTGCTTTAAAACTAATCTACAGCAGTTTTTCGACAAACTTAAATGCATGTATTTCTTACAATTTGTTTGTTTAAACCTAGGTTTGTTGAACGATATTTACTCTTTACTTTTGGTAATTCTTACGCAGAAGTTAAATGTTTAAATTTTTATTTTTAAATTACAGATTTTCATACTTTTTCTAGGACAATTTTGGACAAACTATGTTCTCTAAAAACGTCATTCAAATTCATAATTTCTGTGTGAATTTGCTCGTGATGTTGCTAATGTTCTAAAAAAATCCAATAAAAAACTGATTTATATACTTCATTTATTATGTTTCGACAAACTACTATATTACATAGAAATGTTATTTTAAACTTAAGCTGGTCAGTATTTTCTCATCCTATGGGTAATTCTCACGGCAAATTATAATTTAAAAAAAACCTCAAAGTGCTCAATTTTAAATTTCTCAATTAAGAATAACTGGCGAACGTGTCCCTTTTGAAGTGCATTACCATGAGTAAGATATTAATGGTTCATCACATATTATATAGTATGTCATTTTTGCCTAAATAGAGAGGAATGTTTGTCTGTCATGTTGCCAAGATGAGCCCTCCTAGTTTTGAAATTATCCACCAGAAACATTCTCAGGTCAATGAATAATTTAACAACCCAGGTTCTGGGGGCATCTACCGACCCCCTTCATACACAGGGCCCCCAATTAGGTTGTCCTGGGCACCCGCAGGGAGCAACGGACTGGGGTTTCTGGGTTTTTAAAAATCCAATTTACGTTGCTGAATTAAGGTTCTGATCTGAGGGAATTTTGAAATTATTTTCGCTGTCAGCTACTGTTTGTCTTTCGTCCACTGACCAGTGGTCTGCAGTAAATTGATTCGGTCAACATGGACTGAATATTACTTGAGTCGAGGTAACATCTGGCGTATCTGGCGCCAGTTCATCACGCCAAAAGTCATTAATAATAAAAGCATGAATAATAAATGAGTTTCGTGCCCACAATGGAGTCTGAACAGACGAAATGTGCTTTATTGCTATTTTAACATTTAATCTCCTCTTATTATTGTCTGGTGGATATGGTTCCATTTCCAACCATGGGCGTGCCCACCGACAATTAGGTTTATAACCTGTTTGCGAAAAGAGGTGGATGAGTATCTCGTGGACAGATTTGTTTGATGGTGGAAATATTCGTAAATTGTTTTGGAGAAAATATCTGCCAGCCTCATTACCAAGAATGCCCTAATTTTCAATGAAATGTTTAAAAAAAACGAAGCAAATGATACGAGCTATTTTTAAAAACTTAAATGGTTGACTTTTTTTTGTTAGATTTTTAAATTTTTTTCTGAAATTCACTCTGAATAAATCGGTCAAATATATTTCTATGGTTAGATTTTATGGTCATGTTATAACGAAAGCTGGTTGTCCATTTTACCCCAAAAAAATTCAATTATTTCATGACACTTGTGTACAAAATAACGATTGACAAATAGCATTGTAAAATAATACATGTATACACCGTAGTGCTAAACGTTTATCAAATATGTGCATCATTAATTTTACTATTGAAGAACGATCACATTTAACTAACTTGCAAATAAATGTACAACTCATAATTTCACTTGAAATTGCGTGAATTTGTTGGCACATTTTTGAAAATATTATCTCGCACTGTTATTCGTGTCATGCACCCAAAACGATGCTTACCATGTTGATAATTTACATTTCTTACTCAAAGTACTTGTTATTGTTGATTTTTCCTGTGTAAAATTTTAATTTGGTATTTTTAATGAAAGTTGCAAGTTTTTTAAAGAATATGTGGGGGACCTGAAAAACATGGAAAGTCAGAACTATTTTAACTTTTCTTGTAAAAAGCAGGAAAAGTTTCATCCGCTAAAATGCAGTTTGAAATGTTCAAATTATTAAAAACATTTAAAGTTTTCAATTCTCGAAATAATACATAACCATATCAGTGGTTAATATGTTTGATCGCCTTCTATAAACATTTCTGAAAGTCAAGCAGCTTTTTCCAAAAGCCTGATAAGTCAAAGAAGTTCGGAATTTCCACAAAATGAAAACAAGCAATTTCAAACCAGTCTTAATGACTTAATGAATTTGGCAAAAAATTAACTGAGGTTAAACTTTATGGACACCCTGTATTATTTAGATTTCAGGAGCTTTTCACCGCTCGAGGGTGCCTAACGTACCTAATAACATGTACATTTGATTTCTGATATTTATATTTGGATTTTCTGGTAATCCTGACATGATTGGTTTGAACCATGAAGCAGTGATCAAGCAGGTTGTCTTTCTTAACAAAATTTCCCAGCAGGCTCTAATGTCTTCCTCGAACCACACTCTACATTTGGGTAAAATCTAAACAATTTTCTTTCGCAATTTTCCGCGAAAAATAATAAGCAGGGATGTCGTGATACCCCTGTAATAAAATCCTAGGGCGAACGCGTTTTTCCCCGCATTAAAATGGCGCCCATAAATAAGGAAAAGTCATCCAGGGCGCCATTACCGTCCTGATGAAATTTCTTGGTTGGGAATAAAGGGTCCGTTATGTGACTCTGGCAAAGACCTTTCGTGTTTTTCTTCCGAAATTATATTATTTCAACGCGGCTATTTTTTCCAGCAACTTTATTTTTATCTATTAAATGCCTTTTGTGTTGTTGCCACTGCCTCACTTTATTCTACGGATATAAAACCTGAGGTTCTTTTTTTTATAATTCTTCTATATAAAAGCTATTACTGGAAACGGGGATTTTGTGGTGTGACACTAGACTTTCGTCGCTCTTATTACCCGGGTCTTTTTTTATTTTATTTTTTCAAAAAAAAAAAAAAACGGAAATTGCACCAGCCTCTTTATATTGTTGTTGCTCCAGTTTAGGTTATTAAACTCGAAAAAAAGCAAATCTGTAAAAGAGCAGCAGTAAGAAGGAGAAAAATCATTTTCGTTTTCTTCTGTATGGGACCGAAGTGGCCTCTCACTCTGGGCTCGTACCCCACTTGCATCCTCCTGTAGGATATTGCTTTGCCATCATTATTGGGGTGCAATTCAAGCGAAAAGAAAAAAAAACTGGATTTTTCAATACGAAATTCCATCTGGAATGGGGATACTTGAGGAGGAATTCGTGTGAGGGACCCATGGATGTTTTGGGCTATTGGCAAAATATCGCCGATGGCACAAAACTCGAATATCTCAATAATTTATAACAATTTTGAGATGATTAGATTACGACCTTGTTTCGAAAGATTTTGACAATAGATGGCGTTTTGATTTTGAAATTTATCTCGAAATTATCATTTGAAATGTTCTGGAAAAGGAAGGCAGTTATCATAAATAATCAAGAGGAGTTGTAGTTATCTCTTAGAAGTGTTTTTAATATGCAAAATATTCACACTAGTTTTTGTGGTCTTATAGGTATAGTTTAACCATTGATAATTAATACATTACCATTAATTATATGTGTAGGTTATTTGCTTGTTTTACTGCAATATTAATTTCTGTATATAGGACAGGCTTGTATGTTTGTATAATTTTTTTTTTAAATAATAAATTTTTCTTAGATTTATATTCAAGGTTAACGTTATATAGAACTAATTTGTGGGCCTACATTATAAGGAAAAAATATTTATAAATGTTAATAATAATAAATATACTAATGATAATAATAATGATAGGATGAAAAGGTGTAGAAAACTAATATCAGTTTTCTTAAATTAACTTGTATGCAGTTTTCGTGGTATAAAAGTTGCATTTGCATTCTGAAGTGGTGATTATTTTATTCATAATTTTATTATCATTTAAAATAATTGCACTAAAGCATCCTTATGTTTTTAAATATTTTATCATGGGATAGCTACTCCTGTGGTTATGACGAATTTGGTTGGTATGGAATGTACTATTGTTCTACTTTAAAAATACAAAAATCAAACTTATATTGGAAACTTTTAATTTTTTTTAAATTTAATTAAATAATTCTTAAAAAACTAAGTTGTGTGAGTATTTTCGAAAACGTTTTGAGTTAAATACGTTCAAGATTAATGCTAATTAAACTTTTTAGGGGGGATAATTAGATGTAAAATACATGCATGACTATCCATGCACTGTTTGTTATTCCGTAATCAGTTTTCATAACTTTTTTGAAATTAAATTATTCGTTTCATTAAAATTATGGACCTAAATTAAATCTTTCGCCGGAAAGCAATTTATTTCTTTTTTTATTTTCTGAATGTAACTAAATTAACTCAATGCGTTGTTATTCCAGAAAGCAATTTGGAAAAGCAATTTAATTATTTCCATATATTGGTTCCCGATAAAACGCAACTTCTTGGGGTTTATAATTTGAAAGGGAATTGAGTTATTTCCATTCATGCTTGATTTTTAAGGCTTTCATGAAAATAAAATCTACTTTTGCTCAGAAACGTACTACTGAAATCTTTTCAAAACATATTAAAGCACCAAAAACCGTGACTCCGCTATCATTTTTGCTATTATATTTTAAATCCTTTTTTTTTTGTCCGTTCTCCTCCATGCCCATTGATGGTGAAATGACTGAATTCAGTATCTAAGTCTCCATGTCGAGGATTCCCATGCATAGTCAATTGAAAATGATGTGCATTCGAGTGTTAATCCCAAGTTACATTTTTTCCAGTACTGAATTTTCCCTTCCACTACCTATATTCCATGTCTGGCTACGAGCTCAGTGGTTGGACGAGGGCTATTTCCGTTTCACTGAGTTTCCTCCACTTAATTCTATTGCCGATATTATATATAGTATTGATATTTATATCCGGGAAGCTGGGATGTGTTTTGGGTATTAAAACTTGAATGCGAATTTTCGTCTACTTTGCTTCTACGTTGCCTCTTTTTCTTCACCGATGGATTTTTTTTATTCATACAACTGACCGGGATTCTAGTGTTATTACAAATGGCCAATGTGATTTCGTTCAACTTTATTGGAAATTTCAGCCATATTTTTTTGGCCAGATTCGTACAATGCAAAACCAAAAACGCGTTTTGGAAAGTATTTAAAGAATTCATGAAATCCCCTGACATAAATGAAATTGTCGAGAACCCAGTTAAAAATAACACCTTTATGCATATGGAATGCTCAAGTATTCGATGACATTTTTATTTTTATTTGTGAGATTTGAAATGTTTTCATTTTATTTTATTTTTAAAAAAAGCTGTTGAACTGTAAATAAAATATTGGCAATCACACAAAGCTCATAAGCAAGCAGTGATTGCTTGACCCCAAAATCCACCCAAAATTGCCATTGAATGACCTCAGTGTAGAGATGATTACCATAAATTATTTATTTAAAGAATTACTTTATTGTTTTCTTGCTTTTTTATTTATTTTTTAAAACCATTCCTAATTGGGACAATTACACAAGGCTCATGAGCACACAGTGATTGCTTGACTCGCATAAGCACCTAAAACAGTATTAGCATTACTCATGAATTCGTTATAAAACCATCTTATTACATTTTCTGCATGACCTATAACAATTTGTAACGTATAAAACTTTTTTTTACATTCGTAAACATTTCAAGTTGTTATTGTTAGACATTACAAGTTATATATATTATTCGGAATATAGCTACATGTGTACGTGAACTTTAATAGTATAATTTTTTATTTTTCGAATTAAATTTATTAAAGGCATGATTACGTGGAACTTAGAAAACGCTCGCAATATTTTCGGTGTTGGCAACAATTCATTTAAAATTTCTCATTGTAATAAATGTTTCCACAACAGTTGGAAATGTGAGTGCATTACGTATCTTTACATGTAACCAGTGCAGTGACTTGTAAACCTTGATTTAAACCTTTTCATGTGGGTTTGTTTATCTTTTAAAATGTTCATATAATCATACTTATTTGTTTTTCTTTACAGGTAAGCTGAACTATGTTTCATGTTTTATTGTTGAAGTGGAAGTGGATGAGTGTCAACGTCTTTAATTTAGGTAAATTATTATTTTTAAAACTCAGCTGAGATTTCCATCGTTCTTGGTGGCTTTTATTGAACGCATGGTTTAAACATTTTTCAAACGTTGAAGTGGTTTTGAACATTATCGTATTGATGTATACAAATTGGCACAGTATTTCAAGTACTGAACTTAAAAAAAAAGCATTTAGATTCTATTTCAAATTGTTCATTCTACTGGTGTTTAGAAACGTGTAAATAGTATTAAAGCTTTGCCCTAGAATCCAAATGTCGAACCTTTGAGGCATTTTTGTGGTTGTTTCAAGTTAGAAAGTGGTAATTGGAATTAGCATCCTACTGTCATTATCCAGCGTCATATTGAGTAGTTGTACAAAAGCATTAACAGTATAATGTTGTCTAATGTATAATTACGTGAAGAAGTCGAACCCTTCGTAGCAATAAAAAAACTGGGAGTTTAGAGCATATAAAGGTTGTTTCTACGAGGATCCCTCATCCCAGTGTAATATAAAATTTTAATTTATGAATTGTTTCTCTTTGGTACTCCGAAGGGAGGCTGAAATGGTGCAAGAAAATTGAAACGTGTGAGGGCTTAGGCGTGAATTCGAGCTGGCTTTTAATAAGGCCTTTTCGTGTTTATAAGCAATATAGTATTGCCAGTGTTCAGCTGCTCCTCAACGAATTTAATTAAAAGGGGCATTAATTCTGCGCAATGGCCATTTCGGGAAGATCCGGATTAGACACACGTTGCACCCCTCCCAACACCCCTTTTTAATAACTAAAATGCGGTTTATGGTAAGGGTAATTCACCCTCTTGTCGATTCAATGGCAAGGAGGGCAGGGCTGTTTTGTGAAGTTTTTTAAATTACTATTTTATGTAGACATTACCAGTCTGAATTACATGATAGATATTTTCTATTAGTAGTAGAATAAGTGAGTTAAATTGATTATATCATGATTAGGGTTACGTTAGTTTGAAAAAAATATTGAGACTTAATGCACATTTATATATATTGTAAAATCATTACATATTTTGTACTATTAAACTGTAAACCGTTTCTATGCAGCGACTTTTGGGACTCCCTGTGTAATTGAATAATAAAATATAGAACTTGACTTTATATTCGGATTAAAAAACGAATAAACGTTACATAGGACACATACTTGTGTGGACATGAGCTCTTGTCTAACGTCAGTTTAAAAAATACATATCTCGAGGCCAGTCAAAGGTAAATATTTATTATCCTGAATAACTTGAAATTATTGATTTCCGTTAACCTTTAATGAATACCGTCTTCTACCACCCCTACTTACATGTATATAGGTTTTGGTAAAATAGGATTCCGATTAAACATGAAATTATTCAATGACATGCCTCTCCATCAAAAATTCAGGAAAACATTGCAATTATCTGAATATTCATGCTAGTGCCTGATATAATCATTCAGCTCATCTCCTGGCATAATTTTACTCGATGATAAATTATTGCTTGGATTCTGTTTTGACCAAGAAATTGTTAGTTCACAAAAAATAAAAATTATTACAGAGTGTCCATAAATGCAATGACAATAACACGGTTTCTTTTTTGTTATTTATGGCTGTGCAAATAACTGGAAAATATAAAAGAAATTTTCCTCTCATCACCTCCAGTTTTATACTTATAAATCGATATCATCCGCTGGAAATGAAAATGAAACATCACATTACTAAGTTCCAATCTCAAGCATAGCCTTTAGCAATTTCTTGTTTAAATTTGTGCAAATATGATCTTACGCAGAGAATGTCTGTAGCTATTAATGTGTATCCAAAGGTTGTTAAAGTCCTCGAGTTAGGGAGTCTTAACTTATTTAAGAAATTAGCTCAATGAACTAGTGTTTGCTTTATTTAACCTTTCGGACGTCCAGATGATTGTTATATTAGAAAATTGCCGAAGTATTTTAAAAAATAAATTTAATGGTCATTGATTGAAAACTATCTCATCGAATTAGCAATGATGCTTCATTCTCTCAGAATTTGTTTATATCATAAATAGATGTTTAAAAATTACCAAATTTAAACTTATTTTATTCGTGCCAACACTCGGATTAAAATCATTTATAAATAAAAAACGAATTGTTACATTTGTAACTACCAAAGGTTTGTGAAAATCATTGAACATACAGCACAAGGGTACGCCCACGACCCGGATACTCACATAGTTTAAAAATTCAATATCAAATATCGAAATAATATTTTTTTTAAATAAGAAAAAAGTTAGGTAAACTATGCATTGACAACTTTAGGAGACCAATTTAATTTCTTATTAATTCGTATGATCATACCTTGTAATGATTAAGTTTGAACAAAGGGTAATGCCAAACAATAATTTTTATTTAAAAAAAAAGATCTATTCGAAGCATTTGCTCCTCAAAAACCACAATTGCTGTAGCCTGTTTTCCCTAGCTATTTTTGAGTTCCCTTAAAGGGTCCTGGCTCCCCCCCGCCCACCCTTCTCCCCCTTGTGGTTTTCACAGGCCTGAATTTATGGTCCTCCTCCATTTAATATAGGGCAACAAATTTCTCTGCAAATTCCATTAGGGCTTCGGTGTTCTTGCGGCGCAATGTTTGCATTCATTATTTCGATGGCATAACAGAGTTCATTTTGAAATGCTTAGTAAGTGATATGGTCTCGTAAAAAGCAATCTTGCCGACATTCATTGTCCACTGCAGTACTTTTATGGCCCTGGCTTTTCGTGTATTTGTTACGGACGAAATGCGTTCTGCAGGGAAAATATTTTGCTACTGACTTGGTCCCGGTTAATGAGTCAACATTTGTCAGCAAATTTGGACACATTGTCCCTCCTTACCACGGTGTATATGACATGAATGGAATTCTCGTTGTCGCCTTATTGCATCTGCTGTTTTTTTATTTTCAAATGCCATTTCCACTTCCCCCTTTAATTGTTCACTGTCGACGCATACTTTCCAGATCTATTTGACGCCAAATTCCTCAATCCCATCTTTGTTTTACATTATTTTGCCAAAAGCACATGTGTGTTCTGGTAAACTGTTCCCAATTTTAGAATCTGTATGTTATTGCTACGGTCTATGTTGAACAAGAATGTAAAATAATTTTAACCAATGAAAAATGTTTAGCTTATTGGTTAGTTTTCTGTGAAGTGATTAAAGATTTTAACGTTTTGGAAGAATGTTTTGATTAACTGAAATTGAATGAAGATAAAATTGATGGCGTACATCTTGTTCGTGAAAAGGATTCACGTCGTGGAAGTTCCCTGCACAGTAAGTCTCGTTAAATTATGCACGGAAATCGAAAATGGCTGCCAGCAACAACCACATGGGAAAGAGCGACAGTTAAGGACAGGAGAGATTAATCGCACAACAGGCTCTCTCTTTCTATTGGTCCATTTGAATTACATTTACATTCTTGTTCTACATATACCGTAGCTGCTGTAGCCACCTAGCGGATGATGTTGCCGTGGCCATCTTTGTGTGTCGCATTGTTCGAAAGAATATCTCGATATCAACCTGAACACACTAATCTATTAAATGTGAATCAGTTGTATTGAGAGCGTCTTCAGTGAATTCAAGAACTTTCAACAGTTTAGGATTGTGTAAAACTGGCAAGAGTTTGACCTCAGTTCATTCGTGAATACCCGTAGTAGTAGCAAGCAAGGAAAATGAAACAAGGATTTTCTGAGTAAGTGCAAATGAAAGATTAGCCCAGCACAAAAGCTCCCATTTTAATGCAGGGTTGCAATTGGCTGTGAGAGAAGGTCCATTTTGGCCAAGAGCTCACTTCTTAGTCCCATGACAGGTGCAAGGCCTGTTTGGCCCAGCTATCCTTTCTCGCCTTTCAGATCTTATCCCAGGAGTCAGATTGCTTGAAAGTGCAACCCTAAGCGGGTGGTTCCAAGGTTATCCAAGGTTAAATGCATTCCACGAGACCTATAACAAACAAATGCCATGACTTGACTCCAATGCATTAAGCACAACTCATTCAAATGCATTTATGCATGAACGATTATTTCACAACAAGTACATAAATGTGTGCTATACCAGGAAAAGGCGGTTTATAAACAGATAGCATTTCCTAAATCATCAATGGTCTTCATTTAGAGACACTGCAGTCAATACGTGAGACTCATTGCATAGTACTACTTGAAATACGTACTTTGCATGGAAATCCTAATTTGGTGTAGGGTATCTGTATACGAAACTACCATTATATTCTCCTTATATTTAAACCCATTTATGGAAATCCAAGCCTGTTCAGATCGATGATATTGGTATTATTTCTTGCATGCCATCAGACGTTAGTATGTCCAAGACAATCAAGTGGAATCTACGGAATAACTTGGCGTGATGGATTACACCTCTACCACATACTATTCACTGGATGACAGACAGTAGGATGCTGAGTTGAATTGAACTTCACCAACCAACCTCGCTCGATATTAAGAAATGGACGAAACGACATGTATTTTAACTAAATTTCAAGTTAACCATGGTACTCCACTGTGTTGTCTCTTTCAATTCCAGAGCTGCTATTTTTTATGCTTTTTAAAAATATATTTTTCGTAATGATTTCGCTGAAGTGCCTAAAGAACATATCCCAAAGATTGGCCCAAAATTACATTAGAAACACAATAACCTATACCACTATTATTAATTTCCAAGTGGCGGGGGTCAAATGTGACCCCACTGAGTATTCGAAATCTTAAAAAAACAATGACACGCCTGTGTGAGCGTAAATGGAAATAAATTCGCAGGATTAAAATGAATAATAGCCTTTTTTGTTTCAATGTATCACATATTTGCTCATAGAATTAGTTTGGAAAGTTTTTCTCTCAATTTGTTTTGTAAACCTTTATTATGAAATTACAGATTGTGCTAATTTTTATGAACAAATGAGTGCCATAATTAATATTAATTTTTTTATAATTTGGGGTTCTATCTGACCCCACAGTGAATTTAACGTCAAATTTTTCTCATACTTCTAAGGGTTCATATTCGTTCTTCCTCGTGTAAATTTTGATCGAAACTTTGAATGAGCTTTCTTTCATCACTCAATATTTCGATCCTGGCTCCGAGTTTTAGCAACTCTGGAAACCGAAACACCACCTACCAGACATTTGACCCAATTGGGATGTTTGGTTCCACCGTTTCTGAAGCCACTGTTGTTTTTGAATTTGACGTCGGAATAAGGGTGCTGTGGACGTGCAACCGTGCAATTAGCAACCGTAAACATTTATCTCGCTTTGAAATTGCACCCGAATTGCAACCCGGTGTACACAGTGTTTGTGGTGGTCTTCGAGCTTTAATGGGCGGATGATGACGTTAATCGATACTTTTGAAATTGTAGTCCAGTGAGGAAAATGCAAATGCTGAGCGTGTTTTTCTGTGGGGAGGATGTCTCAACCCATTATTTATCCAACTGCCATTTTCGGACTTCGATGTCCACTCTATTGGCCACGAAAAGGGACGAAACTTGGCCGACCCTTTCCTCGTCAACACTCCAATTACTGTCATTATTGTTTTAATGGCTGTCAATTGAGAGGCTGGAAATGTCTTTTTCGTTGTCTTCGCTCTTGTCTGGACCAAATCCAGAAGCGACTGTTGCTGCCCATTGCTCCTTCTCCAAAGCTGTGATCAAAACCTAAATACGATGATTTAGCGAAGTTAAATTATGTATAGTTGAAACAGGAATTTGAATTGTATGGGCTTATGGTTGTAGTTTTGTGTCTTGCCCGTATTGATCGATTGTGTAAGTTGATGATAGCCAAAAAAATTTAGATATTTTACTAAGACTGTAATTGTTATGCGTAATTGCAAACCGTTGACGTACATACATAAGATTTCAAACATTTTCAATTGTTACACTATTTTTCAGAAAAATTTAAAAAAATAAGACTTCGCAAATATGGAAGCGTGCATTTAGAAAATTAACGTTTTCTTTAAATATTTATTTGAAAACGTTGTAAAATTAGCAGTTTTACCCTTGAGGAGAGATCAGTATAAGCAGAACAGTAGAGATGAGTACAAATATTCTGATATTAAAAGAAAATGTAGTGATATCACTAACCGTGCTGATATTTGTATATAGTACTGATATATTAGCAATATCAGTACAGAATCATACTGATATTAGTAGGGAATCACTTAATAATAGGGATTATTATAATAATCATGAAATTTTCTATTTTGGATATTAATTGTTTGAAAATACCAAACCATCAAACGGAAGATCGCAGAAAATATTTACATTCTTCTAATTGGTTGAATGTATCCAAAGATACGTGTATTTTAAGTTTAAGATTATTATCTACGCGCTTTAATTATCGATACATTTTTTAATTTGATTTTAAAAAGTAAACGTATACTATATTCATGTACACTGTATATACTCAAGTATAATCGAAAATGTAATTTTTTTTTAAAATATTTTTTTAATAAAAAGGAAAACGAGCAAATTCTTCCTTAAGCTTAATTATTTTCTGAAAACTTGCATCAATATTTAAGGATAATGGTACATAAACTTATTTTGAGATTTAAAGACTATGTAAAACTAACACTGCGTTTAATTTATGAAATTTGAATTTTTTTCTAAGTATTTCAATGCTTGTACATTAAGAATAATGGCGAATCGACGATTTCTGTTATCATAGCCGTACAGGGTGTTTACAAAGGTTGTATTTTGTGTCTTTCCAAGGTACTCAGTAATTGCCTGAGTGCATTTTATGCTCCATTAAAACTTTGCCCATTTCAATCTTATTTGGTTTAGGCCCATGTTCATATTTCGATCAAGAGTTTCTGTAATGGATTCGCTGTATTTTGCATATATACGAGCAGGATTTGAGGTAAAATATATATAAGCAGAGCCAATTTCGCCGATTTGCATGTTATTGGCAATCGCACGTTGTGTACCAGATGCACCAAATTTCAATTAAACTTTGATGAAAGCACAGTTTTTATCCATCCATGTATGAAACCGGATCCGTTCCGCGTTTTAAACTTGTGTATCTACAAGCGGATCTAAATTAAAATTCGATTTAGTCAAATGAAATTCACGCTAAAAATACGAAATAATCAATTTTCAACACGTCTGTGGAATTTGGGGAAAACAATTTTTTGGGAAACAACGTTTGCCGATTAATTTACTGTAATAACAATTGTAAATGTAGAAGCACGTCCTTTAAAAGTGGCATTGGGTCATCATGAATGATTGTGCAGTTTTAAGAATAAATGCAAAATGGTGTTTATCCACTTATAAATGTTACAAAAAAACTGAAATTAATAAACCAGTTCTGAAAATGGATATCTTTGTTGAAAACATGTTGAATTTCAGTTAAATAATTAATGATTTATTCATTGATTTTGCATTCGAATTTATGTTTCTGGATAAATTATTGGATGGTCACAACAAAAAATGAGATTTATTATATTTTATTAAAATATTGTGATGTATTATTATATTGTTTAATTACTTGAATATCATAATTTCTAAGATAAATATTAGAGCTATATTACATTATGTTTATACAATGCATTCCATTTGAAAAACATTCTTAAGATGAAAATATAATACTTAAATTGAAATGTGTTAACAATGTGGTCAATCACCACATCAGAAGTCAATAAAATTGAATTAAGCCATGTAGAGACTCTGTGAATGTAATTTGAATGATATACGTAGTATTCAAATTAAATTTAAAACTTTAATAATTTATCAGGATTCAATTCGAATAATACTCATTTATTGCCCAATTTATTTACCGATTAAACAATTCGTAGTGACGTTGCTGATTAACTTTGCTGATTTAATACCGAATTTATTGGGCGTTTACGACTCATCAACAACAATAGGATTTCGCTTTATGCAAAAACTATATAAATAATTTTCCGCAATATCTTTATCATAAATTAGTCTAGACTGCGTATAATAAGAGCGGATATCGTACTGATAATCCAAGAAGACAGTTTTGCACCATGGAATTGTTTTAATGAATGGACTGTCAAGATCAGCTATACACTGTTCGGTAAATGTGAATTTGCATGGAGTTGACATTTGGCAGAAATGGTTTGAATTGTTTTCTAGATTTAAGATTTTCTTGTTTCACACTATCACGGTTCGTTGCCTCATGTCGGCCGACGATATCACGGCTCAACACGACAAATCTTCCCTTTGCTAGATACATGTATTTGATGAGAAAAGATTAAACGAAAATAGGAGGAGATTAAATTTTCAAGTCAAGTCAGCCCAGCTCATTCATGCCCTATTAACCGAATAGAAGTTTGTGATTTAGACAAAAAATGGCAGCGAAAGGAAAAAAGTATGCAGTTACATGCAAATACAGTGAAACCTGGATATAGTGACCACCCGAGCGACCGGACATAATCGGTCACCTCAATCAGGTGGTTAATATATCGAAAATAGTTTTTTTTTTAAATTAAATAATTTTGTTTTCTTCCCCCAATTTTTCAAACCTAAAACAAAGTTAATTTGTATCACTCATAATTAAACATTAAATATGCATGCATTTATTAGGATTCTTAACTTCAATGTAAGTTCATGAATCATAAGGAAAATTCATAAGAAAAATTATGCAGTTTCGAAATGCAAATAGTGACCACCCGAGGGACCAAATCGGTCATCTTAATCAGGTGGTCAATGTATCTAAACAAAAATTTTTTCAAATTGAATTTATTTTTTCCCCTAAATTTTTAAACCTAGAAAAAAGTTCAATATCATCGCTTAATATTAAAAAGTTACTTGTACGTGTATTTGTTAAATTCTTTAATCAAGATAAATAAGTTATTTCAATATAAGTTAGAAATTTGAGGGTTGCTTTTGCCATACCGAAATTATAAGTTCACCAAATTAATTTTTACAATCAATATCGATTTTGTAGCTTCAAAACTTAATTCACACTTGAAAAGTTACTGTATTCATTAAGCTTTTCGTGTGCACCGAAACCCAGGACGTTTTTCTAAAATAAGAATTGAACAAAAGGGTTAAATATTACGTAAAAATTCCAATCCATTTCCAATTCATTGATTTTTCAACAGTAATTCGAAGATGTTGTTACCCCGTGTGAATACAATGTACGTTTTACATGCTAATTGCATTCTGCTATCTCGTCTTGTCTACCCAAGATGCCACGATGTAATTTTACTCTCGGGGATAATTAAATTAATGATGATGGATTTTTCGCTGGTATTATTGCACATCCTCCCCCTTGCAAGGTTCCTGTCGGTTTTTAGCCCCCTGCCCCCCTCATCTTTTTATATTTTTTTGTATCTTTTCACCAGCAACGTCCTATTTCCAGGCTTTCTTTGTTAATGGAAACTAGCATTAAGGACGGATTTCAGACGGGATTTTCTGCTATCGCTCATAACGAATTTAGATTTTAGTCTTTGAGATGCTCCCGAAAATCAGTTCACGAGTGATGAATTGAGCGCAATTGATTTTCTTGGCTTTTTCCATCTCACTTAATGAATCACGTTGTCAACCAGCAAATAGAAGTAGATTGCACCATGATTGCCACTCTCTTTTGTTTCATGTCCTCCCACACACACAAATCTCGCCAGGGATTCGTTGAATCTCAATAATTTTTGTGGATTTAACCCCCTTTTTTTGCAACGAGGGTCAATGCACTTCTATGGTCTCAAAATTAAAAATTCTGCTTTGGTGTCATTATATGACACCAAAGCAGGTTGTTTTTATTTTGTGTCCATGAAAATTACTAGATGTAATTTAATTTTATAATTTTCATTTTCTTCAATTATTTATGTCATGTGGAGGGTTTTCTCACACCTGGAAAACCTTGAATTATCAGGGAAAATGAAAAAACCTGCAGTAACCAGGGTAAAGCTAGGGAATGTTGATTTATTTATTTTTAAAAATGTCAACTAAAAATCCATCAGGGCCTGCAGAGAGTGGAAGTCAGTCATGCAGGCAATTTATTTTTAAGTAAAACTATTTATAAAAGATTTTTTGTAAAAGTTTTGTCTATGGCGTTCCTATATTCCTGTGTCCAACTAACTTTTTCAAGTGCTGGAAAAATATTTGAATATTTTCACGACTGCATATAAACGTCGTGTAATTTACAGTACCAAATTTGTCCAGTAGACATATCATTTAATAGTTAACATCAAAGACAAGACATGATGCTCAGATGTTGATGTATTGACATAGGAAATGTCCCTTTATTTAATCATATAGCATTCCTTGCACTTCCTTGAATTCCTTGGATGTGTCGTTTTTATTTGCATTTTCATTGATCAGGGAAGGTTGATCAAAAAACTAGAAAGTCAGGGAAGTTAAACATTTTATTACTGAAGAAACTCTGCATCTTGGTGCTGGAAATTGAACAAGAAAATAATACGAAAATGACTGTTTTTTAGGCATTCATTGATGGAAAATTTTAATCCAAGACTTGCCCATTACTCGCTTTTGATTGGTCCTTTCTCTGTCCAATTTTTAGAGGTTCAACTTTACGCTTTCCTTACGTCTATTGCCGCAAACATTTTTTGTTATTGAGTTTTTTTTCTTTTTTTTACGATACGTTTTCTGGTGAAAGGCTGAATCTAAAAAAATCCATCTTGCCAGAAACATATTTCATACAACAATACATATTCAAATTTCGTATTAGCGTAGATATATGAAGCGACGTAGTAAACCGTCGTAAGTAGAGGGAGGAAGAAGAAGTGAAGTATTAAATTATTTTTGGCGTTGGATACAAGTCAGTCTATTTCTGAATGGAAACAAAAACCTATTTGGTATGCAAGCTCTTTTTTATCTGCACACATACAATGTGGCATGTGGTCTGCATTGCGGTTTTGTAGCCACAATGAGCCTTTCAAATTTTGGCCAGCTCGCTCATGAAGCTCAGGAAATTGAATTTTTGGATGTTTTATGTATAAAATTTTGAAAAATAAGCAGGCACTCTTTATTATGCGTTTTTCATATTCGTATTTTGGGAGAATGTTTTTAAAAGGGCTTTTTTTTAGTTCTTGTCATGGCTTCTCAAGTATATATATTTCCAAATATTTGAATGAAGTGGCAATTCTGTTGAGGGTTGGCATTAGTAAAACATTGGGGTTACTAATGATTACATTTTGAAAGGGGTTTAAGTTAATGTGACAAGGATAACTGCATTATTCCATAAATAATAAAACAAGTGGTAATGACTAATCAATGCAAGTACTGTTTCATTTCATAACATTACCCTAATTTTCCTGAAAAAAAAGTACCTAAAGTTAATTGCTGTTTATATGGCATTGACGTAAGTAACTTAACATTTATTTATTGCGAATTAAAATTTAGAAAAATATGCAGCTTTATCACAAGAATGATATTAAATATTAAAGTATTATCTGTGGTTTTTGATGCGTTAAAACCACAAAACGTTTGATTACAAAGAATCATCATGAAAATAATCGTTGTTTATTTTTAAAAAAACTTGTGTATTTACATCAAAATAAAAAATATTTCCAAATGAAAACGAAAAAAAGGAATGTTTAATCAGTATAAATAGGAATATGCTTGTCGTTTTAAATAACTATTCTTCTTTCTTTGTGAAACCAGTTGCTTTTAATCTCAATTCATGAAAAAATTTCAAATCTACAATGCTACAAGATTGAAAGAGAAGAAAATGAAATTTAAATAAATTGAAAAAAAAATAAAACAAGTGTCGTAACAGGTGAATCTACATAACGGTATCAATACAAATTAAAGTTCTAAATTATAAGTTTTTTCATGCATGTCTCATGGTTACTTTGATGTTTATAGCTTTTTAAAAACACTTTTAAATAATAAGACTACGATATGGAATAAACTTGTAATGGTGTTTTGCTTTTATCTGTAAATTACTCAAGAATTCTAATTTATTTCTTTGGAGCCTGCAATCTGATTGCGTGTATCTTCTGTTAGATAACGTTAGATAAGTTTTGAAATAT
This sequence comes from Rossiulus vilnensis, assembly GCA_034700785.1. Classification (NCBI taxonomy): domain Eukaryota; kingdom Metazoa; phylum Arthropoda; class Diplopoda; order Julida; family Julidae; genus Rossiulus; species Rossiulus vilnensis. The sequence goes on from JAQIXS010002289.1 coordinate 20,087, forward strand.
CTGAAAAAGAAAACTTGTAGATAACATAAAGCCTTCACAATGGCTCTTGAAAAAATGTTAGGCCAGATTCCTCTCCTGTCTGTTTCAGTCCCACTTGATTAAATATGGGGCATTCACTTCGGGAATACATTAGTCTCAAATCGTGGGCAGTCATTATTATAAGTGGATTTTTTTTCTTTTCTGGGGAAAACTTTTCTTCTTGCTTTGGCATGATAAGCTCATGAATAGCATGATAAAGTGGCAAGGATTTGTATCCAGTAAGCCTTACGTTGGTCGGGGCCGAGAGAATGATGTCCATTTTTCCACGAATGGTCATCGTTTTCGGCCGTTCTGGCTGACCAGTGGCTCAGTGTTTACTGTTTAGGCAAAGCATCCATTTTCCAATTGAATAATGAAACTAATGGCTTCCTGTCAGTTTTTTTGCCTTCTCCCAACTGATGGGGGATACCACGAGAATTATTTCCCGGATCTGCAGCTCTCTGGTCAAGATATTTCTGAAATAGTAATTTGGCCAAACATGCAATTTCACCTCCTGGATGCAATGTTTTTTTCTTTCTTTCCTCTTGTTTCTCCAGAGACAATGTCTAGACCTTGCGGAGATCGATGCGCAGGGCAATTGAAATCCGCTAATCTATCGGACTTCAGGTCGAAATTGTGGAAAATTTGAGCTAAAAACTTGATCTGCTCGCTCTGTTAACGCGCTGATGAATAGCCCTGGCAACTACTGACCACACAAATACTTCACAAATGCGAAGCTGAGAAATCAATCAAGCGATTTTGTACTTAGCCAGGGGGCCAAAAAAAAGCAGCCTCTTCATTGCTTCGCTGCCAATTGTGAAGCTCAGTCCCAATGATGGAAAACCGAAATGAAAAACTGTATTGATGACAAATTTTCTCTTGACCAGTGGGCCCAACGCCCCCTGTTGGTCAACTTAAGATGGCTTCATAAATTGCCCGAATGTCACGTATAATTTGAAATTTTATGTAAGAAATCCAAATGACACCCTCCCCCTACCTGATGATGTAATATATGCATGCTCCCAAATATGAACTTTGAAATGTTTACAAAACTGCCAATGTCATTTGGATTTCTTACATAAAATTTATACGTACATAAATTGTCACGTACAATTTATATATATATATATATCTTCCACATAAGACAGATATATATATATGTATATATTTTTTAACATTTTATCTATGGAATTCAAATGACATTAGCAGTTTTGTAAACGTTTTTTTTATATATACATATATATGTTTACGTTCTTCAAATGTTTATTATGATGCAAAGTTGAATGATACGAACATCATTTGGTTAGTTGTGATACTCAGATCAGGAGTCTTGATAAATATTAAACGTCGTGGGCAATTTCTTGTATAGTTTGGCCTCAAACTAAATTTGTTTATTGAAATAGTTTTATCATCGATGCCGTAATGGATTTTGCAACCTTATTTCAATTTAAAATATTGACTTTATTGGAAAAAAAAAACAGCTCGAGCTTCAATAGAAAATTTTCATGCAAATAAATACGTTGCAGTAAACATGTTTTCAGCATTTCTGGAAAACATTTTAGAAAGGCTTTCTAAGAAACGTTCACAAACGATGTGAATGACGATATGCTGTGTAAAGTTCAATGGAGGTATTTTGAGTGAAAAATAAACATTGTAATGCTAGACTTGTTAATTTGTCTTTCTAAACTCATTCGTTATATTTCGTACACAGAAATTCTCTAAAAATAGTCATTTCTTAAGGATAAATATTTTTAATTTGTTTGTGAAAACCTGCTGGCACTTCGTCTTAGACATTGCTTGATAACATGTACGTGTTAATTCACCTTTTTCTAACCCCATTATTTCGCTGGTGTTTTGTTATAATTTGGCTTCCGCTGGACCTTGACGTCCAGTGCGTGTACTATTGTTGTGTTTTCGGATTTGTAGTCTGGTTTCGTGCGTCTTAATTCCTTGAGGCTGCAAACCGGACCTTCAGTGGCTTTATTTTTCCGTCTGTTTTTCCTCTGGCTTCCTGTGTTTGTTATCTTCACTTCTCCACTAGGTCATATCCGATGCTATTATCGTACAAATTACGAGCTTATTTCTGTCAATCTGAGTAAAAGCTCGCAATCCGCAAATGGGAAGGACTGTCTGGACGGCGGAGATACGTTTGCAACGATGAAAAATGCATGCTTTTATTCACTCTGCCCATTCTTTCTCACAGTTTCACAGTCCAAATCCGCTTATTGTGCCAACTTGGTCATTACACCCCTGCTTAATCCCTGGAGAGGGCTTCCAGGGATTCTCGCAAAATAATGAGGTTTTCATTAGTGCTAGGCACATTTCTGAACGTCCTTATTGGGCTATTCAGACTATAACTTCTGTATTTGCAGTCCCTATTTTCTGTGGGTTTTATTTCTGCACACACTAGGTCACACTGGTAGGTTTTTGAGGTTTAGACTAACACTCACAGTTTGTGTAATTCTTGTCTGCTTTTTATTCTAGATGATGGCACAATTCAAATCAATAAAATATATGATCTTACCATTCAAACTATAAATTCAATATTTGCAAACCCTATTTTCTGTGGGTTTAATTTTTGCACCACAGACTAGGTCACACTGGTAGGTTTTTGAGGTTTAGACTAACACTCACGTTTTGTGTAATTCTTGTCTGTTTTTTATCCTAGATGATGGCACAATTCAAATCAATAAAATATGTGATCTTACCATCCAGGAATTTCATATTGATGTTCATATGAAGATGAAGTAATAGCAATTTTCTTCGTTCATTAAACTATGTTCCCAACAGGCATACCAAAATCCAATTTTAAAATAATCCTTTAAAATCTTAAAGCATTTTTATGAAAAATTGACATTTTTAGCTTCGATTAGTCAAGGTGTATAGTCCAGAAATGATAGTAATATCAGTTACATGTATTTATGACCCCACTGGCCAATCCGGAAATAATTTTCAGGATTATTTTCCGGAAATATCGACATACTAGATATTTTATTTAAAAATATATTATACTTAGCTTTTGTAATTATTTAACATTTGCTTTATCATGTCACTGAGGATGATATTTTGGCAGCATTTGTTTTCCTACATCTCAATAACTAAAGTCTGGAAAATGAGTTTTTTAACATTAGAATAATCAAGCAAATATCAGGGCTCCCATAACAGGTTGCTATTATTGTAAATGAAGTCCTTGAATATCATTGATTGATGTAGTAGTTAATTTAAGGTCGTAATCAGCTCGAATTTAAGGGATCATATACATTTATTACTTGTGGCTTATTCATTTTCTTATGAGGCTAACGACTTTAATGCCAGGTTTTAAAGACTTAAGTTTGTTCTCAGCTGAAAACGTTGTTTAAAACGTAGTGATTGTGAAGTCATGGGCAGCTATATTTTTACAACAATACATTGAAAAAAACACACGTTGTTAGGGACAGTGTCCAAAAATACTTCTACTATACACCGGATCCATCCATTCAGCTTGGCCATATCACGATCCTCAAATCCCTCCTTCCCTCGTATGTACTCCTGATGTGGCCACTGTAAGCGGGTTTTGGCACTTCCTATATCCAT
>JAQIXS010002290.1:0-23668 GCA_034700785.1 Rossiulus vilnensis
TATTTTTTTGTTAAATTAAAAAGTAACGTCCAGTTTTTTTTTTTCGTGCTACAAAATTTTCATGAACACAAAAAAAAATTCAATTTATTACTAGTCATTAACATATTTTTTGACACGTAACGTTTGGTTTCATAATGGAAATATTTGTAGAACAAAATAATATTTTATGAAATTAAAAAGGTAACTTCCAGTTGGTTTTCTAAGAAGAATAAATACTGATGTTTTAAGATGCCTATTTATTAAATATTATACGTGTACTGGTATGTGTTGTAAGAATACAAAAAACATAAATACGAATTTGAATTAATGATCGTTATTTCTATTAAATAAACGAGATATTGGTTTCTCTTTTAAGGGAAAAAAACATAGCTTTGTGGTAAAAAAAGTAAAGCAACATTTAGCACAAAAAAACAACAAAAAACATTCTTTGTCAAGGGTTAAAAATCGGTGAAGACAAATTTGTGGTGTCTTAATAAGTCATGTTTCTGAAAATCACTGAAAATTTTGTTTTATTATAATTATTTTCTGTTGAAAAACTGTAAGTACCTTAACACCTCAAGAGCATAAGTCAACATTTATGAAATCCCTTGTTTCTTTTAAATTATTTTAAAACCTGTCAAACTCAAGTGCATCCCCGGCGGCCATCTTTTTTAAATTGCCACCCTGCTTCTTTATCGATCGCATGCTTTTACTTTTTGAATAAAATATTCAGCTTTTAGTTTGCCATACATCAAAATCACTTTGTGGTGCTATCACGTTTATGAAAAAAAATATCGATCATAATAGTAATATTTTTAAATCAATAGTCGGAACACCGAAAATAGTAGCAACCAACTTGTCAGAATTTTTTTTTTCTTTTTTTTTCAAAATTTAAATAATTTTCCAGTTAGGCTTTTTCGATTCTTTTTGTTTTTCTTAAGATGTTTCTCAAGAGTTCAAACATTTTAAAACCATCAAGATTCACAATTAAGAAATTTCTGTTTGTTTTCTTTTCTTATTAAAATTAACTTCAAAAAAATGTCAGAAATCACGAACATAGCATCTTCGACTTATTTTTTTCAATTTCCTTTTCCATTTTTTTGTCCTTAATTATATTTTCGCTTAAATCTTCTAATATGATGCGCCACCACCGCTTTCATCCGCCATTTGCCATTCCCCTTCTCTCTACGTCATTTCCTGTTCGTTTCTCTTTCAATTTCCGCTTCTTACGTCACGAGTACTCCAAATACTGTATGATGTTTTGCATTTCCGCTATCTCGTTCTTTGATTACCGTACGTTAAATGTTGTTTTTGAAAAATTTTACACGCTTCATTCACTCTTTTCGTTCATTGTTTCTTAATCGATTTACAATATTTGCGTAAAAAAATAACAGTACTGTCATTCGTATCTAGTGGCAGGGTGGCACCCGCCCTGTCACTGGCTACCTAGCACGAGATAGCCAATGGAAGGTGTGTGCCATCCTGCGCTTTGGCGTCAAATAATATGGCGGTCTGCTTCGCATTAGTCTTTGAAAATCTGGCGAGTTTGCGATTGTCTTGTCTAATAAGCCACAAAGTAATTTTTATAATTTATTTTTAAACAAAAATTGATAACTAGTTTCACAAAAATTCATTAAACTTATGAATAATTAAGTTTGTTGCTTAAAGCAGAAGAAAATTTTGTTGCATCCTTTGATCGGGGTGTTTTACAGGCCATTGATAAAGTCATTAAACTATGTTAAAACTAATTATTCTATGACTTGGATATAATTACTGTGCATCCACTTAAAAACAGAAATTTCTTTTCTCATAATGATAATGATTCTCATACAAATCCGCGCATTCAAAAAATTAAAAAAAAAATCTTTTAAGTGACCTTTTAATTACTTTACTTTTATTGCCATTACAAAATACTAAACGTTTACTAAGACCTCTCTTCAAACATCATCATTGACAGTAATCTTTCAATTCCTCAAGTCATTGGTTTTACATTTTTAAAAAAAAAAAATGCTGTGGGCACTCTGTTCTTTTTAAAAACATAAGTGAATTATAAATAATTCGATAAATCTTCTATTTTTTTATCCTATTGGTTGCACGACTATCGCAATCTCTTCCAAAGTTGAAACCAAATGAACATTGTGTGCAGTTTTCCCTGCAATGATCAACCTGACTAAACTGGGCGTGTCTTCCTTTCCTTCCAACCCTTATCTTCTTCCTCTTAAACCCAACAACCAACCAACCAATCAACTGGATGACCTTGACCAACTTCCTGTTGACTTCCTGCCAACTTCCTCACTGGACTGCCTTTGTCCAACGTCTGGACCACTTGTTGGAACCCACTAGGGTATAGGCAGTCTCTTCAGTGCCCTGAAGGTGGTTCGCTTGCTGCGCTTGGGTCGCGTCGTCCGCAAGCTTGACCGCTACCTCGAGTACGGGGCAGCCATGTTGATTCTGCTCCTATGCTTCTACATCATGGTCGCCCACTGGCTGGCCTGCATCTGGTACAGCATCGGCCGCAGCGATGCCGAGAATGCCGTCATGTACAGCTGGCTGTGGAAGCTGGCCAACACCACACAGGTGCCCTACACCCTAGTCATTTCCAACGAAACCGCGAAGGTGGAACTGGTCAACGGGCCGCCCAGGAGCACCATGTACGTCACGGCACTCTACTACACCATGACCTGCATGACCAGCGTCGGGTTCGGCAATGTGGCACCGGAGACCGACAACGAGAAGATCTTCACCATTTGCATGATGATCATCGGGGGTGAGTCCGGCATTAGTTTCTGGAAAATTTCATTCCAAATAATAGCTTCACCTCATGAGACCTCCATAAGTAGCATGTGGAATTCAATGCGGAAGTACGCACTCCATCCAACGATGTAACCGAGTAACTAACGGATGTAACTGAGAATCCCTGTTGCTCGATTCTTGCAGCGAGTGATGACCACTATATGATTCCAACATGTTTTAGCCACCCTAAGGGTTCTTCATTGGTCATTCTCCATCATTCTATATGTGGCAACCAAAAGTGACCCAAACATTTTTTGGAAAATTGCATTTTCCCCTACATGGGTAGAAAAAGATGGCCGTGTAGACGACAGAAGCATCTTCCGTCGTAATGCATTACATATATTCCCATTTATTCAAAAATGGCTGCCAATGTGACTAAAGTGTGTAACTGTTACCAGTGTAACCAGATGAGGTTTTAGTGGACCAGTATCACGCGTTATGTCCTTCACGAACAAAATGGCCACCCCAATGTGACTGTAGCAAATTACATTTAACTCAAGTTATCATTCTTTTCCAAGATGGCGATTACGAATTTGCTTTAAGCACCTGATTTCGACTCCTTTTTTTTTCAACAAGATGGCCGCCAAGGTGTCCAAAAAAATTCTTGTCGTAACACGTTTCCCCTTCTCAGTCGTCCAAAGGGTGAAATACGTGGTCTTCAGTTCCCTTTTTTTTTAAAAAAAAAACAGTTTGTTCTTCTAGGAGTATGTTATTAGACAAAGCCTTTTCATTCCTATTCCATCTCCCCACAGCTTTGCTCTATGCCACCATCTTCGGCCACGTGACCACCATCATCCAGCAGATGACGTCCGCTACCGCCCGCTACCATGACATGCTAAACAACGTTCGCGAGTTCATGAAGTTGCACGAAGTTCCCAAATCGCTGAGCGAGCGTGTGATGGACTACGTGGTGTCCACCTGGGCGATGACCAAAGGGATTGACACCCAGAAGGTTGGTTCGGTGGGTTTCACATTCACTTTCATTGGCCATCGTTTAGCAGCCGCCATTTTTTGCTCGTTACTCTTTTTTCGCTCTTTGCCTCTTTCTCTCTCTCTTGCGCATGCGTGACAGTGGCACGCACCACCTGGTGGCAGATTTTGACACTTTTCTCTCTGTATCTTCCCTTAAATTCGTCTTCACCTTTTATCGATGATTATTAAATCACTTTTTTTTTCCGTTTTGTAACAGTTTGCATCTTTTCTCATCTCTTTATTGTACAGATTTTTACTTGTTCTTAACACATTAACACCTAAACCACGCCCCCTTTGCCCCGCCCCCTTCACCAAGTATGGCACGATTGTGTTGAACACGTCCACTTTAAAAAAAAAATGGCGGAAACTGATGGTACGAAAGTGCCAAATGTGATCGCTAGTTGTAGCCGTTAGATGGCGTTGGTTTCATATCGCTCTTTGGGATATTCCGTGAGAATGGATTCGGTCAAAACTCCATTTTTACCACCCAAAATTTAAAACATCGATTTGATAAATCATTCGTCTAATATATTTATTTTTCTAAAAAAAAAGTTTAATTAGTCGATTTGAAGAGGTTTACTTTAATGAAATACTTATTGCATTTAGATATTGTAATAGCCATCAAATGATGCCAATTTTTTGGAAAAAAAAATTCCAAAAACTACGATTAATTTTTGGAAATACGTATATGAGTATGATTTTTATCAATATGGAGATTTTCTAAAATATATTGCTTTTCAAATTCGTTAACCAGTTTAGACACTGTTCCAGAGCACTGGATACATCAATTGTTTATAATAGCACAGATAACCGATTATTGTTACTTTTTATATTTTTGATACCAAAAAAAATCACTAAATTCGGACGAAAAATATTTATGCTTACAAAAGTAACAACTAAACAATTTTGAAACATGGACATATGAATGTTTCAAATCCAAATAAACGCCACCAAGTGGTAAAACACCAGGAGTGAAATGAAACCAACACTTGAGATTCCAGCATGAAAAATCCCACCCTTTACTAAACATTTCACACGCATTTGCTAAACCTGATTTCCACGCTGAAATTTAGCAGAGATTTTGAAAACGTGTTAGAAACGTTAGAATTTCTAAGGATGCAGGGTGTCCGTAATGTTCTCACACAAATTCAATACCTGTGACAAACCTGCATCTATTAAATTAAGGTTGAAATTCGCATGTTCGTAATTATAAATCAATAGTTTTACAACAACAAAAAGTCATTTATAATATATTTAAAAAAATCGTTCGTGTATTTGATAATGTTAAAGAAATATATTTGTCAACATATCTAGGAAGATAAAAACTTTAAATCATAAGAATGGCGTAGTCTAGAATTCTTCACATCTGGTTTTTTTAAAAAAATAAATAAGGTGTTGGATTTTTAATAAACTTTTGTTTTATGAATTTCAACGAAAAACAAGTCAAGTTAAAACATTAAAGATGTTTACTTTGATAAAATACTTCTTGCATTTAGAATATTGTAATAACCATCAAATGTTGTTTTGAACGAGCGCCCTCTTGTATTCGTCCGTGGAAATCGGTGTAGCAAAATGGCGTCGCTCGTCGCCATTTTCCTCACAAAACTGTCCTTCATAATTCGGCCACATTCAGGTTCTCAACTACTGCCCGAAGGACATGCGTGCTGACATCTGCGTCCACCTCAACCGGAAGGTGTTCAACGAGAACACCGCCTTCCGGTTGGCCAGCGACGGCTGCCTGCGCGCCCTGGCGGTGCATTTCACAATGAGCCACAGCGCCCCTGGCGACCTTCTCTTCCACACCGGAGAGAGCATCGATTCACTCTGTTTCGTGGTCACCGGATCGCTAGAGGTCATCCAGGACGAAGAAGTGGTCGCCATCTTGGGTAGGTGACGTACACAACGCCATTTTGTCGTGGAAAATTCTCTAGCACCAGAGCAGTAGCGTAAAATCCCAAATATTTTAAATCGTGCTTCGTTGCGCGTCACGTAACACAGATGGCGCTGGTCACTCTCGCTAGCCTCGCGAGAGCAAGGGCGTATTTCTGGAAGCCATTTTATTACAGAGGTTTCCCTGGCAGCTAGCAGTTTTGCAAAGAGTCTCATATTCTAATTCACGCTTCATCGTGCGTAACGCGTAATAGATGGCGCTGAGGTCTTCGGGTGTCACCCGTTAGCTTCGAAGACGCACGAGGTGCCATTTTGTTGTGAAGATCCCAGGCACTCAGCAGTTTTGCAAAAAGTCCCAAATTTTATACAGAACTGATTTTATAGCACGCTTTGTCGCGCGTAACGTATCACAGATGGCGCTGGGGTCTTCATGTGTCACTCGATAGCCTCGCGAGAGCAAGGGCATCTCTAGGCGCCATTTTGTAGTAGAGATCTTCCTAGCATCCAGTAGTTTTGCATAAATACTAATAGTTTAAAGCATATGCTTAGTTGCGTATAACTCGCAAGTGCGTAACACACGTAACCCGTAGACTCGCACAAGCATAACGCGCGTCTCGTAGATTCGCAAAAAGCAGAGCCAGCCCAGTCGCCATTTTGTTTTAGAAATAAGTAGCACTGAGCAGTCTCTAGGCGCCATTTTGTTTCTACCTCATGAGAATATGACAGTGCTGATGGTCGTTTTGTATGCTGCACATTCTCGTGTTTCAGGCAAAGGTGACGTATTCGGGGACACGTTCTGGCGAGAGAACACCGTCGGTCAGTCCGCGGCCAATGTCCGAGCGCTGACGTACTGTGACCTCCACAGCATCAAGAGGGACAAGCTTCTGGAAGTCTTGGACTTCTACCAAGCATTCTCCAATTCTTTCTCCCGCAACCTCCTCTTGACGTACAATCTCAGGCAGAGGGTAAGTAAGCGGTCGACGAAACCGAAAATGGCAAATTACGGCACGTGGACGGTAACGGAGATGACCAATTGAACTCGGGATCCTCCAACCTCGGTGGTCCTTCATGGACGACCCTAATCTGATAAGCTCTTTAAGTTCCATAAGAGGATTGGCACGGCAATCCATTGCACGATCCTTTGCATCAATTGACCCTTGGGTCTGAGCCCTGGCCTTACTCCCACACTAGCATCCTGGTAAACAATCATCTAAACATCCAAATGATGTTTGAATTTAAAATAACATAGCAAAAAAAACTTATGGATTTAAATATACAATATGATCCAATTCGAAATCTTCGGATATTATCAAAACTAAAGCCGATTTATCAGCGATGGCCACATCAAGGTGTACCCAGCAGAACAGGTTGTTCTTTCAGTGTTAAAGGAAATTCCGGACTTGAGCAAACCGGTTTTCTCAAAACGTTTTTAAAACCGGTTTATTTCCCATTAAGAACTTTTAGAAAAATTTTTTTTCAAAACCGGTTCTCTCTCTATTCAGGGTTTTAGGAAACAATGAGCTTCCCAAAGCAAGTTTTCTCCACAGTCAAGTGTTTTGAGAAATGCCCAATTTTGAAAAACTGGTTTTCTCAAATCCATTTTCTTTTTCAGCTCATCTTCCGCAAGATGGCCGACTTGCGCCGCGAGGAGGAGCTGGCCGAGAAGCGAAAGAACGAGCCTCTCCAGGAGATCTCTCAAGACCATCTGGTGCGCAAGCTCTTCTCTCGCTTCCGGAAGTCCAGCGATGCCTCCAAGACGGGTGCCTCCACCAACCAGGTGGCCAGCGAGGTGTCGGGCACGGAGATGGAGCGCCTGGAGCAGGGCAGCTTTGATCAGCAGGGGGAGATGCCACAGCACAACGAGAAGCCCAAGAACGGCACCAAGGTGACGCTGGTGTCGGAGACCGGGGACAGCAAGATGGCGATGGCCGCAGCCTCGGTCAAGCCCAGGAGGGCCTCGCGGTGGTTGGCACTCACCGGTGGTGGCGAGAACAAGGAGAATGTTGACTCCAACGACAACGTCACCGCAGCCCAGCGGAGGAGATCCCTAGACGTCACTGACATCCGGGAACCACCGGCCAAAGCGACCTCAGGAGGAGCTGGGTGAATATCACGTATATGAAGGGTGCCAAACCATAGCGTCTGAAGTGCCTGACGACCACATCCCAGAAAACCTGCGTTCTCATGTGACACGTGAAACATCTCTGTAGCAGTTGTATACCTGACTATCCCTTGATTTTGATGATTAGTGCAAAAAAAAAACACATGTGAAACACTAATGGCAACGCCTAAACTTGTTGTTTAAAGGAAATGAAATTAGTGCTATGCATATTTGACACGAAATATTCAATTTTTCCCCTTCTGAAAAGTTGATTTTTTGCAATTGATACGTTATGACTTGGCACCCCTCATCTAAAGATGGCCATTCTTGCATTTGATCACTTAATGATCACTTATTTCATTGTACGTGTTACAGGGCGACCACCTCGCGCACATTCTCGCGCTGGGGTAAACTGGCGGGCAAGCAACAGGACACGATCGACGAAGGCAACGAGGTGGACAACGGCTGCGTGCGCGTGGAGATGGACCCGGGACGCAGGCCATCGGCGAGCAGCGAGAGCCGGTGCTGGCTGGAGTCCACCATAGCACCGTGCATCGTGGACAGTGGTCTCAAGGAGGAGGCCAGCGAGGACCGAGACAGTCCGTTGGCCGGAGTCGGCACGAGCACCGCTGAGCTCGTTTCCTTCGAAACCCGGCAGATGCTGACCAAGGTGCAGGATGTCCAGCTGATGATCGTGCAGGCCATCGAGCATCTCCAGGCGGATATGCACTCGGTGAAAGACACCATGGACATGATAGTGACAAAGATGGCCGAGCAGCAGCAGCCTGTGGCGCTCCCTGGTGGTAGCGGTGAAGATGACGGAGACTCCGACCGGCACCGCATGACGGGGTCCGGTGATCCGTCGTGGCAGCAGCACCTCCATCACAGTGGTGGTAGGAGCAAGTTCGAACATAAGAGAGGTACCGTGGTTGTGGTGACGACACCTACGTCACCGGAGGGCGCCACCGCGCAGAGGAAGAGCAGTCAGCATCACTCGCGATCGCGTTCCAAAAGCGCATCTTCGCGAACATCACCGACGGACTCCATAGTGCGAGTGATGCTGGAGGAGGAGATCGATGAGCAGGACCGCGGTAGTCCGCAGCAGCCGCAAACTCAAGATGGCGGCGGTGGGGCAACCGTGGCCCCCCTGGCGGCGACTGGCTGCAACGGCGCTCTGGCCAACGTCGTGCCCATCGAGCCGGACAAGCCGGACCGGCCGAGGGAATATCTGTAAATATGGACCGGCCGGTCACCGCCGCAATCAATCGTTTCAGTTTTTTTTATATTAAAAAGAGACGGAAGGTTGTGTCCCGAGACTGTCGCCGAGGGTAAAATCCCCATCGCGGGAATTTACGGACGACGGAGGCGGTCACACTGCTGGGGATGAATGCCGTTTCCTAGTTTGCGTTAACGGGCAATCCCTCTCTAGGGCAGCGTCCAAAGCTCCCTGAGAAGAAAGTGACCTATTCAATAACCGACCACCACGTTTTCAACCCATATTTTCACCTTAGGACCCCCTTTTCCGGTTGACCGAGTTGCACAGCCGCACTCTTTCCTTCCTTCAGAGTTTTAGGTATTTTTCCGAGTAACAACCAAAAGCAGAAGTCATGATAGTAACGCTCAACCCGGGTTTTACTTTTAATCGCCGGTGCCATTTTCTCTTCGGACGGAGATGACCGTTGGGAGGAGGAAGGAATGGGGGTTCATAAAGTTTTGGTCAAAATCTCCCCCGACTTGCCCAGATTTCACCACGGACCAATTGCAAGCGAGAAGAACCTGCCTTTGAACGTAAATGTTTTTTACTTTCATTCTTTCATTTCATTAAGTCAAACACCAAAATCTATTTTTCAATTTCTCATGGACTGAAGAAGTTATTAAACTTTATTGTTGGCTTGTTGGAAATATTGAAAAAAAAAGTATAACCAAACAAACGTCCCAGAATATTCCCCCCAAAAAATTTTTCTTCTCCAAAAAAATTTCTCAAAAATATTTCCAATACAAATGCCCTGACTTTCCCGGATTTCCCAGGTCTTGTCGAAAACTATGAAAAAAATAAGCTCAGAAAGCGCCATCCGGCGTAGATAATTCGAAAATTGAAGAACAATGGCTGCCTCGATTAAATTTAAACCGGCGTTAAAAAAAATCAAATTAGCTTCCACTCGCCGCTTCTACGCTAATTACGCTAATCAAGAGAAGAATTAATTAAAACCACCGATTCATTTCTCCTCCGCTAGATTTTCGAAGAGCTAAATAGGCGGAAGCAGGCCGCCAGGTGGCGCCGCTTCCGCAATTAACGACTACCTTAATTACTGAGAAGAAGTTTAAAAAAAAGAGTTATATTATTAATATTATATATTAAGAAAATCATGCAATCTCTTGACAAATCAATCGCACTCCCAAACCAGACCCCCCCCCCTACCCCCTCGAGTGTACATAGTCCGACGTGTACTTTATATGCGCCTTCGAACGTAGATTTTAAAAAGAGCAGACTGGACAGTGGTCAGTCCCCCTCACCACGGTCAGTCCGCTCGCACGCCAACACTTTCGCCACTCGTCTAAAAGCCTGGACCGCGAATAATACAACAAATAAATTAAACATTTATAAAAAAAATATACCTTCTTTAGTTTAACATCATGTAGCATCATAATTTGTATTTGTTGACTGTTAGAAGAATTTTCCAAAATATCAATACTTCTTATATCTTAAATCATTGTGTCAACATGGAGCATTTACAAATTTAGTTAATGTGTATTTTGTTTAAAAAAATTAATTTCTGAGTGAAGACGATTGAGTGAGTAATCGCTATAATTAAAAGATGATATTTACGACAGCAAAAATTTCCAAAAAAAAGGTAAATTAACAATATTTCTAATTAAATGTAATATTACCAATAAATAAAAAGGTGTTCTCTTTTAAAATAAGGTGTTAAAAAGTAATGGTATCAAAAAAATGATACCAAATTCAAAATTATGATAAAAGTAATCGCTATACTTAACAATAATATTTCCAAAAATAAAGTCAAAGGAAGTAAATTAGCGATATTTAAAAAAATGTATTTAAAGCATTACCAATTAACATGAGCTCAACAATATTTTAAATGTGATATTTATAAAAAAAAAAAAAATAACTAAAAAAAGACTAATGGTTTTAAAAGGGAAGCAGAATTTAAGAATACAAACGTTACAATTAAGTTTAAATTAAAGGTATTAATTCCAAAAATAATGAGATTAACCCAATAAACATTTTTTTATTATATTAACCGCAATCCAGGCCTGAAGATCGAGTGGTTTATTTTTCTCACAATCGAATTTCGTTGCCTGCCTTCCTGATTTTTTGCGACAATCCAAAAACAATAAAAAAACCACAAAAAAAATTGAGAAATCTTGAAGCGGGTGACGAAATAAAAATCAAAATGGCGGCATGCGCACAATCCAAATCGAAGACATTAAAATTAGGCAAAAAAATATACATATATATATATATATATTTACTGTAAATATACGAGCTATCTCGCATTTTTTATTTTAAGTTGTTTCCCCCCTCCGGTTTTTTGTTTTTTGTACAAAAAAATTAAGGAGTTTCTCGCACGTTCCGAATATAGATCTTATAATATATTCGAGAACAATAGTTTTTTATATTAAAATGTGGATGAAAAAAAAATGATTGGGATTAAAAATAAGCCATGATTTAATGAATACCGAGATTGATTAAAGACCGAACTTTTTTTGTGTTTTTTTTTTTTCAGTTTAAATTGCAGGTGGTTTTCTTTTTTAAAAAAAACGTTTTTTCTGCTAGAAACCGACAGTTTTCTAAATTTTCAATTTACAAAATTGTTTCTGTATTTTAAAAAAATGGTAATTTATAATTAACCATGCATTTTCATTATTGTTTAAATAATTACGAATGGTTGCCACCATTCCAATTTTTTTTCTCCGAATAATTCACTTCACGTTTTTTTTAAAATTCGTTGCATTTTCACACAGATGGCGCTCTCGAAAGTCCAGATAAATCGGCAATCGATCAACTTTAATCCCGATTCTTTTTGATCGTCCCTTTTTAGCCTTTTTCTCTTGTATTGCCTAGCATTTCTTCCCACCTCACGCAGAACGTCACTTTTAAATAGCGTAGGAAATTTTATCAGAAAAATCGGCTTAAAATTCGACGAATTTGCAATCGAACGCATCGTAATTAACCAATCATCTTTCATAATTGTAATTGGCTAATTAACGTAGGAATAAAAAAAAAAAAACGCGTTTAATGGAAACGGAATCAAGGCAGGGGGCGATCACAATGTTTAAATTATCGTTTTATATAATTTTACATAATTTTACCTAGTGTTATTTTTATCTGAACAAAATTACCAATTTAGGAATAATTTTTTTTTCATTTTAAATTAATTTTAATTCCTTGTTAGCCCAATGAGAATTTTTCATTATTCTCACGTTCTACGTTTGTCAAACAAAAAAACACCTGGTAATTATCAGAACAAATTGGTTATTTAGGAATTAAAATGATGTAATCATGTCGATGTTTTGAAAAATTATACGAGCAATGAGAGCAATTATTGATTTTTTGGTAAAAAAAATCGCAGCTATTTACACAAACAAAAATTCAGCTCAAAACCTGGATACATAAAACAATAAGTCAAATTATTATTTTAAAAAAATAGATGAGAATAATGTCAATTTAATGACGTTTCAAGGATTTCAATGACTCCAAGTTCAGTCAGCATTATTTTCAACGCATTTCTTGAACGGAAAAATATACGTTGATATCAATTATTGGAAAAATTATATAAGCAATAAAACTTTACAAATTAAAAAATTTCATCACAATAACAAAAAATAATAATAAAAAAAATTCAACTCAATTGTGAATACGTTAAAAAAATACGACAAATCAATTTTTTTCAAAATCTAAATTTAAGGATTCAGCGGCGCCCTCTGCGATTGGTTCCGCCCCTCATCTCCATTCTTCCCCCCAAAAAAAAATCAAAACAAAATTACCGAAATTTGATTTTTTTTTTACTGAAAATGAAGCCCGTCAAGCGAGAAACTCCTTGCCAACGGATAAACGAGTGTAAAAAAAGCACCGAAAAAATGAAGAAAAAAAATCGATTTTCAGCCTTTTTCCGCTTTTGCCTTACATTCACTTTACACGCAGCCATGGCGACACATCACGACACGACACGACACGACACACGACGGAACTTGTTATTTCATCCCCACCGAAACCCGGGGATCCCCTTACCCCTCCCCTCACACCACTATTTACTATCTTGTATATATTGCCGAAAACGTTGTAAGAGCCCAAACCCCATTCTCTCCCCCTTTAGGGCATTTAGGAGGGTGTTATACCATCCCCCCAAAAAACGGGTAATTAGACGAGCATTATTTAGTCCTCATAGTCCGCGCAAAACTAGAACATACTGGGCCAAAACCAAATCGAGCCAATCAGAGTCATTCAGCTTATCGATTACGCGATTCAGCTTGAATGAATTCAGGCGACGTCCCAAGGAAGAAACACGAATCGTTGGACAGGAAAGACTAATCGAAAAACAAGGCTCTTGCATTCTATTGGTGCATTTCAACTCCCATCATATTCTAGTTTTGAACGGACTATAATTAAACGGGTAGTTGCGACCTGCAAATTTATTCATTTTTTATTTATTTATTATTATTTTGTGTTTATTTTATTTTTGGCAAATCTGTCAAACCAGAGCAATACTTTCTAGATTAATCATACCTTTTAACTAACCTTAATTTGTTTAAATTCATTCGTTCGAGTTAAAAAAGTCATGCCACGAGAGTCGCATCGCCTTCGAGCATTGTTATCATCTTAACGTTCGTTATCGTTTTTAATAATTTTATAATTAATTAGAACAGAGGATGCTTTTTTAATTACTAAGAAATTACCCTTAAAACGAAATGGAAAACTTGAAACAAATGCCACAATTTAAACAAATTACGCTTATTCTCTCCCCATCCTCCTCTCCCCCCTAATTAAAGTGACAGGTATTTTTTTTCCCCAAAAAAATTAGCGTAAAAATTTGCAAAAAAAATTCTGGAAATGAAAAGCTCACTCCCCATTGAAACGAATGCATTTTTCTCAAGTTTAAAAGTCCTCCACAGCGCAGTCGCAACTCCCAGCAACCACCGAGTTTGGGCTCGTCCCGTTCGCCCCGCCCCCTCCCC
This sequence comes from Rossiulus vilnensis, assembly GCA_034700785.1. NCBI lineage: Eukaryota > Metazoa > Arthropoda > Diplopoda > Julida > Julidae > Rossiulus > Rossiulus vilnensis. The sequence continues at coordinate 13,931 of JAQIXS010002290.1, forward strand.
TATTGCCCCACTTTAGGGAGGGGCGAAATCGAAGGCCCCTCCCCCTCGGAGGGTCACCTTGACCTGGCCGCCATTGGGGCCGCTCATCACCTTTTTTTCCACTACCGATCTATGCACCGTTTTTTCAATCCTAACTAATCTTTATTAGGAGTACTCATTAAGAAGCAGAAGAAATAAAATACACAAAAAAAATCTATTTAGGCTCGACTATTGAGCCGCTTGACCGCCGGTCATTCCGGACGGGTCATTTTTTTACTACTTACCCTACACGTCAGTCACCTCTTTGCCTCAGAAAACTCTTTGAACTTTTTTCCCGTTTTTTCACATCTAGCTGCCTTGAGAACGACCACGCCCACTCGCCACGCCCCACTTATGCACAAGCCCCGCCCACCCCGCGCGACAGACACGCCCCTCTTTAAGGGGAGGCGCACTGCCGAAAAAAAAACTGCGTTGGAAAAAAACACTTTTTTCTTCCTTCCGAAAGATGAATTTTGAGAAAAGCAGTGGAGTTTTTCAGAAAAAGTGCAGTTAAAAATCGTATTGTTCTCCCTTTTTTTGTTAGACAAAAACAAATATTTTGCGAAATTCAATTGCAAGTTTCTCAGATGAGGATTTGCGAAAACGGATAATTTACTTTCGAGAGTTTATTTGGGGAAAACTTAATTTAAGAGAGATGCAATTAATTTCAGTAAGGCTTTTTTTCAGGAAACCGATTTTGAGGTGAGATTTCGATAAAATCGGATTTTACCAAAGTATTCGAGGAAATTGATTTTAAGAAAAGATGAGGAGAAAGTGAAATCAGGAAACTTTTTTTTCAAGAAATTTAATTTTAAGAAGAATGAGGAAATTGATTTGAAATTGATCTGAAAACAATTTTCAAGAAAAATTCAATTCGATCAAAGTTATGGAAAGAAAAAATATATATTTCTAGAACATGTCGACAATTGATTTTCGGAAATATTTGAGAAACCCTATCTCGACTTGAGTATTTTACGAAATCGACTTGAAAAACAGATTCAGAATAAAAGGTAATTTTAAATTATTTCTGTGAAACTTGGTTTTGAGAAAAAATAGCTCAAAATCAAGTTTCACAGAAAGAACTTAGTCTAAATCTATTTTTCAAGTCGATTTCATAAAACACTCAAGTCGAATACTCCTCAAAATCAATTTTATCAACATTTTCTAGAAATCTTTTTTTTTTCTTTTTGAAAATTTCGATAAAATTGAATTTTTTGCAAGTTTTAATAGCCGTTTTTTAATCACTGAAAAACTGCAATTACCATCAATCTGTTTTTGAAAATCGAGTTTCTTTTTCAGTTTGACAATTTCTTAAATTCCTCTTAAAATCAGTTTTCCCAAAAAAAAAAAAACGTTCAGATTGAATTTCTTTTTAAAGCGTGTTTCCTGAGTTAATCATTTTTATGATTTCATATCCCGAACAAAAAACGCATTTTCCTCCAATATTTCCTAAGTATTTCTCGGAGAAATCCAGACATTGCGTTTTCCACCATTTATCTTTCGATAAAAAAATATTTAAAAAAACGAGTAGCAAAATGAGATTTTGGCAGAAACCCATTGAGTGCAACGGCTTGGAAATGACTATCATTCGTAATAACTACTTGTTGATCATGTTCGCCCCTCAACGCCCTCACCCTTGATAAAAAAAACAACCCTGACGATGGCGTAAGGGGAACATTGTTTTTTTGGAGAAAGCATTGCGAAGGACAATTTACGTACTCCTTTCGATCACAACCGAATTGTTTTCCCCAAATTCAATTTCTGATCGAAGAAAGGGCTTTTGGAGAGGGAAAAGGGGGAAGTCATCGACACCAAAAAAAATCTTTCAAACGTCAGGTGTGAACGACCCGGAGTAACGGCCAAAATGGGGGCGGAGCTCAGAAATAATTCAGAAAAAGAGGAAATATGTCGTAAAAGTATGAAAAACATTATATTCTCAGAGGTCGCTGCGCTCCGAAATGGGCCATTATTTCGGAAAAATTACTCACGGAAACGCCGAGCTCCACGTTTAATTTGCCTCGAAATAAATATTTAATAAAAAAAAAACAAGAACAAAGCGAATATTTTTTACAGTTCATAAAAAAATTGGGAAATCTCAACAAAAAAAATACAGCAGCCTCCACAAAAATTTTGGCTAAAAATGCCAAATTTTGACAAGTCTATCCCTTTGCAGAAATATTTTTTAAAAAAACATTTGAGAGCGTTGATGTTGAGTAATGCTCAACGAATATTTTTGACATTTCATAGAAAATTAAGAAATCTCAAATAAAAATTTAAAAAATTACAGCAGCCTCGACAAAAATTTTGGCTAAAAAAGCGAAATTTTGACAAGTCTATCCGTTTGCAGGAATATTTAAAAAACATTTAAGAGCGTAGATGTTGAATAATGCTCAACTAAGCGAATATTTTTGACATTTCACAGAAAATTAGGAAATCTCAAAAAAAAAAAATACTGCAGCCTCGACAACATTTTCGGCTAAAAATGCTAAATTTACCCGGAAATTACCCGTTCGCAAGAATTTGTAGTTTCCAAAATATTGCAGTAAACATAATGCAAAAATGTTAGTAAAAAAATGTTGCAGTTTCGAACGTACCAGACAACATTTTTGGCTAAAAAATGAAACATTCTGACAAAACCATTCGTTTACAGGAATGTAAGTTACCAAAATATTGCAGTAAAAATAATGTAAAAAATGCTAAATCTTGTCTGGAAATCTACCTGCTTGCAATAAGTTTGGACTTAATTTTGACTTAAATTTGTTCCCAACTTGTTCGGTGTCGGACCATGTTTAGTGACGTCACTACATTTTTTTTACTAACATCAGTATATTTGCACCGATATCTAATGTACTGAATATACTGGTCCTGGACAATTGCCATTTAAAATAAACATTAAAACCCAGTGTCGAATCGACAACGGCGTATCGATGGCAACCGGTTTTAATCGGATTCGGAATTAATTCCAGGGTCCCGACATCGGGTCGTCGGTGTGACGAGAGTACGTAAAGCTGTCCGCCTTCGGTCCGATCGGATCGAAGGATTGGAAATCAAAAGCAATAAGTCGGTACACGGGCCATTTTTCCACTCCCGCCCAATCCCATTCCCATAGGGCTCCGTGCCGGAACACGCTGGCCACAGATGGCGCTGCATTACGGGCACGCCGAAAAGTTCGTCCGCTAACCGAAACTTCGGTACCGGTTCCCGTGGCAGCTCGCAACATCGAGGGGTCTTACCCAGGGATCTCACTTGAGGCCAACTAAATCGAAACATGAAGCCATAAAGCAAGCACTCCTCACTTACGCTTGCGAGCTAACGTTGCCTGACGACAGCGCCACCTATGTCCACCAGCTAAAAAAAGGGGTTATCACAGCGCCATCTGTGCCGAAGTTCACTGTTGGTCTTACCGTTCCCATCTGGCACCGAGCCCCTGCCTTTCCTTGTCTGCTCGCGATCACTTTCTTGCGGTTTTCGCATTGGAGAGTCTCTCGACCAGGAGCGACGAGACGAGGCTACACGGAAAAGTCCGACGAGGACATGCGACTCGAGAAGCCGACTTTCCAATCGAAAAAGCCTTTTTTCCTCACGATTCGCTTTTCTGCGCGAGTCCCGACGACATTCGCCTCTCCCCGATTGCGATGGAAGACGATTTTTTTGCTGATATTTCCACGTGTATTTCAATCATTACGGACAAAACGAGCACTTTTAAGATTTTTTCCTATTCGAAATGTTATTATTCACAGTTTTTCATTGAAACTATATTAAAAAGAAAAAAGAAAAAAAGATTGAAAAAAAAAAAAAAAAAACGTCCTCGGCTGTCGTTACTTATTGGGTCGGAAGGGTTATTTTCAGCAGTCCGAGAGCTCGGACAAAGAGTCGGTCGCACCCCGCCGAAGACGCATCCGGTCAAGAGACCTTCTTGGACTCCCACGACTTGATGTCCTCGGACACGAAGCACATGCAGTAGAGGAAGCCCAGCGTCGCGCAGAACGGTCCGGGCCAGCCTAGGAAAACAGCGGGAGACAAAAGAAGAAGAAGCCACCGGACTTCGGGTCAATGAAACTGTCGAGGGTTGGGGCTGATTCGGCAAACGCCAAATTCTGGTTGTGTCGCTTCAAGGCTTTTCGGCCTTTGGTAGCGGTTACACGGTGCGGAGAGACGTAGTTGTGTTCGGAGGTGGATTTGCGTGTGAAGTACTTGCGGTGACTAAGCAACCACTACGGTCCCGCGAAGATGCCAAGGCGAAAGAAGGAAGTGCCAAGCGTGCAAAACTAAATCTTTTAGCTCAAACTATCAGCGATCAGGTAACCATGCAAAGCACTCTGCTGCCCTATCCCAGCTGTTATCGTTTAAGGTTTTTATATCAGGCGGGCTTTTGTTTTTTGTAATCTACCTTTCACTAACGAAAAATGTCGTTTGCAGAACTGCTTCGTACGGCAGTCGATACCGAAATCATTTTTTTTTTCACTTCAGAACGGCACCTAGCACGTCCTACAAGCACCTACATCACAAAAATCCGTCACAACGATAACCACTTTGACTCCAAGCTCCGCACGGCAACGAACGTGCGAACGAAAGATGCAAGGGCATCGCGGAAGATCAAGCGAAGAAAATAAAACCGGTACAGCCCCGCGAGACCCAATAAACCAGCGTCACGAGAGGTTTCCTACCAGAAGCAACCAGGTAGGACACGACAGCCATCATCGAGCCACAATGCCAATCAAAAAATGCAAATGCATGCAGCGGCAAAACACATTCCGGGTAAGACGCATCGTAAGCAACTGATCTAGAGATAATGGTAGTTCACCGAGCAGTGTACCACAAGAAACGACTTGCGGAAAGTCGATTTAAGCGTAAATTTTAAAAAAATATGGAACAGGTTTGCTGCCACTCACCCCGCAGGACGATCTTGTTGACGAAAACGCCGGTCAGGTCCGTGCCGCAGATGAAGCAGAAATTGGAGATGGACGACAACATCAGAAGAACGGCGATGAGGAGCGCCCTCAGCCGACGAACGACGAAAGGCGAAAGATGGTCGTGCTGCGCGCAGGACGAAGAAATAAATCATTAGCGATCTCGAAAATTCACCTAGAGTAAAAAATGCATCGCAGGCTTCTAGGGCAGTTCGTCTCGAACAAAATGGACGCGTCGGCAGGGTTCGTGTCAAAATTTACAAAATCATTTCCCTGACTTTAAAAAAAAAAGAAAAATTCGCCCTGCAGCAAAAAAACATCAATTTGCAGCAAGTTTTCGAATTTCTAACTTTTTGCATAAATTTTGCATTTTAGGATTGTAAACCAAGGCTGGAACCCTAGTGGACGGCCAATTCTTCATTGGCCCAAATAAATCGAGCTATTCTAATAAGTATTTGAAGTAAAAAATGTGCCGGTAATATTTTTTTTACACAGTGGACATGCTTCTGGCAGGACGAAAATGCTCGAAGACGAATCGACCGAAATCATCCTTCGAGATTCAACGTTTTTCCGACGTTTCCTACAAGAGAAAACTCACCATGAACTGTTGCGCGGTTCTGGTGGAAGCCAGCTTGAAACCGAAGTTTTCGATGGCAAGTGCGAAGAAGTTCATGAACGACCAGATGAAGACTCTTTCGCTGAGTCCGTGCCACACGAAGACGAAGGCGAAGCAGAGGAAGCCGGCGAAGAGCTTCCTCAGTCCACTCGGCTGATCTTTGATCACAGGCACATAAATATATCTGAAACGGCGAACGCGTCCATCATGAAAAACACGTTTCAAGACGTCGAGTGTCCGGAGGATGGTACGCACCTCTTTAAAAACGTGTAGAGCCCAAAATCAAAGTACCTGCGAGAAAAATAAAACACAGGCAACAATAAGTATGACGCACACATTTTCAGTAACCGAGAATGTTCTTAAGGCGATTTCATCAGAAATAATACCGAAAACTAAAACAGCTTGCAGGAGTTCTAGTACCCAGGGTTCCAAACAATATCCAAGATTTGAAATTTAGGACGTTTCAAGGACTTCTTCAGATTAAATTTTAAGTTTTTTCAACCTCTTCATTCAACAAATTTGACAACCACAATGCACAAGGTTTGTAATGATTTCAAACAATTATATAGGTTTCAGTTTTGAATTTGTTATGCTGTTTTAGGACATTTTGGCATATTTAGGACCTTTAATTTTTTAATGCATTTTTAGGACTTGTTTGCCTCCCTGGTACCTTATATCATCGCTATAAGCCACACTTTCCCCCGCAAATTTTAACATCTGGTAAAGGGCTTATAAATGTATGAGCACTTTCCAAAAAAATCTCTACAAATGGCACCCCCAAATGGCATTTCCTGCCAGCTATCCCTAAAAGGTAAGTTTATCCCGAATAGGAAGTTTAAATAGGTTTCAAGCAAACAATTTGACTGTTAATGTGATGGATTGAGTCACATTTAATTTTGTGAATAATTTTATTTTTCTTAAAAACTATTGTCCAATTTTGAAATGAGGCTTATATTCGAGCAAATAAGATATTCAAAATTATTTTAGCGATTTTTTAAATATTCTAGCCCTCATTTAATTTAAATTAATTTAAATCACTGATTGTGCATTAGGGACCTCTACGAGAACAAATGACAACAATCATGATCAAGGAAATGAAATTGATAATTTTTCACTGACTTCCACATATCGGAGTAGAGATGGATCCGCGCGATGCACTTGGGCTTGGAGACGACGGCGAACCCTTCGATGTTGGCCACTGTGGTGGACCAGCCGTACATCACCGTGTATTTCACCATGAACACCTGGGACATGCCGTAGGCCAGGCCGGCCAGTGACCAGAGTGGCAAGAGGTCAAATACTCCGGCGTGATAGTTCAGCGCGGAAAAGTAGGAGAAGTGGAGAACAAATTCTAAGAAGAGGAACCAGAACGCGTAGCGAGCGACGGCGACTGCCGTTGTGCGGAGGCGGTAAAAAGTCCACGGTTGGGTAGGGCCCAGCAGCTGCGGGTTACGGAAAAAAAGATTAGTTTTCTGCACGGTTTACGGGATACCAAACAGACCAGCCAATTTCGGTTTTCCCCAGCAAATGATTTGTTCAAAACACAGGCAAGCATGTATCTAGGTAACTTTAACCTATGACTCACGTCTCGTTTGAAGTCATCGTACATAAACAGCGGACCGCCGTAGAGCAGGGGAAAGTACAGGCAAAAGGACAACATCAGGATGAGGTCGTTGTGACACCGCGGCCTCAGCTGGCTGCACCCAGGCTCTTTTTCATCTTTTGCGCGGTCGCACTGCACCGCGCAAAAACTGAGGCAACGGCAGATGATCCAGGCGATGGTGACAGACAGCAGGTATTCCTCGCGGGTGTCCGACACCACCATGAGATTCTAAGGAGTAAAAACAACTATTTTAAAAATTTCAAATTTGTACTAGTGACTGCACTAAGCAATATGAGTTTCTAAATACTAATTTTTTGCTAGGTGTCGAAGACTATTATTTTCCATTTTCGATCGATTTAGTAAATTTCGTCTTCACCAGTTTCGACTCTATGACCTCCTCGAAGATGACATTCTCATTGAATGGTAGGGTTTCTTAAAGCAACGTTACCTTGGTGGCTATTCCCGCATCATGATTCAGGCACGCCAAGAAGAACAGACTGACGATCCAGCACAGAGCCTTGCTCTTCATCAGGTGGACGCAATACATCAAAACGATTTGAAACACCAGAAAAGCCGCAGCCAGCCAACCGATGCAGCGTGCCACGGATGCCAACGAAAAGACGACGTAAAAGTAAGGCAGAAACTATTCGCAAGAAATGAATTCGGGTGGTTAAACACGACTAATGTAGAGTACTGGAATCCGAAAACCCCTAGACTACCGTTAATCTTTAATGAATACCTCCGGCCATATATCTTTGATGAGGCTGCTCGATATCGCGTGGCCCAAGGCGAACGGCAAGTGGGAAAACATCAGATCGGAAAAGACTGCCCATTCATAATCCGAGACATCTCTGGGTCTGTCTATTATTGTCCAGCCAGCAGCAAAGTCATCGGTTGACAAATGTGGAAGATATTCTGGAAGTAACGGAGAAAAATAAATGTTAGGTCACAGGAAAATCAGATTTTTTGATAAAGGCCAGAGTGGGACGGGCCTGGATTGGACTCCCTGAACATTTTGTCTCGGCGGTGCGCACGGACCTTCACACCTTTGGATTTGATTATGTTACCTGAGTGACACATTACCATAGCAAAAACAAAAGTCAAGTGTCTCTGGTTGTTGAGGTCCTACCTATGGCAGTGAGAGAGGCTCTGTACATGGAGTAGAGCACGCCGAAGGTCCAGGTCAGCAAGCAGAGGATCCACTCGATCTTGTAGAAAGTGGACGCCACGTCCCCTGGCCGTCTCAGCAGCCACTGTTGCCATCGCATTTTAACTATAAACGAATGAAAACGATTGTGTCAGTCGGCATGTTATGAAACTGCCAAAAATGGCTTTTGTTCGAACAGCTGCGGAATAAAGCAAGCCAGTTGCCAGCTGAAGTATTAATGAACAACACATGTTAAATTAATATTTTTAAATGGTTGGGGGAGGGGGGGGGAGGGAGTAAAAGGGGCAAGGTAAATTTGGCTATGGCTGTTGGTTACAAGGCAGGCAGGGGGAAGGGGGTTCAAAATTCCAAAAAAAAACGTGCTTACATTATTTATGTACGCTCCAATAGAGTACGAACCGAGTCCGAATAGCGGGTAAACTTCGAGATATCAAACCGATAAATCAAACGCCGCCTTTTCGACGCCATTAACAAAAGCGAAAATGGAACGCGCAAATTGGAACGTCCGCACGTGCGTTGAACAAAACAATGACAACAAAAACAATGGCGTCGAGCACGCGCTCAAGCCTCGCGAGCGCACGCATCGAGTACGTCAATGGCGAAACTACACACGCCCTTGAAACGACAGGTGCTCAACGCCAGCCAATGACAGAGCTCGTGTGCGTCTGCATGTAACGAACAATCAGTATATGCCAAAGCCCACAGCAGGTGGCGCTGATGGAACAGCATCGAGGAAGGGATGGAGGCACCAGGCGGTACATTAAAAAAAACTTTGTCGAAATGAAACCGCATTGCTAAAACTGTTTTAACGGACGATTAAAGCTGATGGTGGATTTGCGAAATCGACGTTAATATCGGAGAAAAAAAAACCAGATGGCGCGCATTAGCCTAGGCATAACGTTAACTGCTAATAGTTCCGGATTACAATCTGCAACATGTTGATTTTAAAAATATATATAAAAAAAATTACTTTTAGCATGGAAATACTAATTTGGTGGACGAAATGTTTAAACGAAACTTGTGTAAATCAGAACAAACCGTTCGGATCCATCCCATTGGTCTAATTTCTTACAAAGGACATCCCCTTCAGCTAACAGAAATTCACTTTGACAATGATGATGGAGACCATCAACTTATAATAATAATAAAAATAACAATAACATGGGGTTGACCCTCCCCTCCCTGGTGGAAAAATCAAGAAAATCAGTGCAATAGACATCAACACAAATATACTTATATTAGTAAAACAGGTAGTGATATCATTAACCCTACTGATATTAGTAAAAAATGTAGCGATATCACTAACCATACTGATATCAGTGAAAATGTAGCGATATCACTAACCATACTGATATTAGTAAAAAATGTAGCGATATCACTAACCATACTGATATCAGTGAAAATGTAGCGATATCACTAACCA
>JAQIXS010002291.1:0-23666 GCA_034700785.1 Rossiulus vilnensis
ATAACTCGAAATTCGGATAAGTCGAATATTTTTGGGGGTCCCCTGCGACTTCGAGTTATCGAGCTTTCACTGTATATTAAGAGACACATGAGTTAACAAATATATTAACTTGTTTAGCACATTTAAAAGCAAATCAAAGATAAGGCAGAGCTGCATGACAGCTTCTGAAACATCAACTACATGCATATATTTTGTTCTTGCATAAGGAACGCATGGAAAATAAACTATGTCATGTATTCTCTCATGTGAACTTTTCAGTGATTAACAACAAAAACATTTACCTCCAGAAAGCTTTCCAAAGACTTCATGTCCTGTTTTATTTCTGCATGTTTCTTATATACAGCTTCGTAGCGCTGATTAACTTCTGCCTCCGTACCGTACCTGCAAATACACAAGAATGCAAGTTATGCGAATATGCTGCTACCACAGGGACATTGATTTGTCTGAAAGATTGTTAACCTTCGAAATGGTTAAATTAACATTCAAGACTGTCAGAAAAATTAAATCACAATTCAGCAAGATATAATGATTTCTAATAAGAAAAACGTAGCGCTTGGTGCACATGCCCAAATTGCCATCGCCAAATTGCAATCAAATTTTATCAATAGGATAAACTACCCAAAAATTATAGGCAAGCTACTTACATAGAATTACGATTAGCCAGAATTTCATCAATGCGCTTAATTTCTCTTTTAATGTCTTGTTCCTTTCCAACTTTTGCAGGTCGTTTACCAACTTTTTTTTCCAATGAATCACAATATTCTTGAAAGTCGCTCTCTAATTCTTGAGTCTGAGCTGTAAGCGCCTCAATTGCAGGGCGATTCTTGTTTAGTTGATCAACTAATTTCCTGTGCTCATGGCTGAGAGTGAGTTTTTTATCTTCAAATTCGCTACATTTTTCCTGTGCAAAAACAAAAAGAGATTTACGATGAATGAAAGCGACAATGAAATTTGAACTGAAAAAGAATTACATAATGTCATAAAATAAATGCACTACATTTATTTATTCTGAATGGATGTGTTGCAATCAAACCTCTTTATAGGGATACATATGACTTCTGGCTATGCATCTGTTTTTGACCGGCCAAGCGGTAAATATAAATAAAGAAGTAACGTTGAAATATTTACTTTAAGCGGTTCCAGGGTTTCCCTGATGAGCAAACTCAGCTCCTCTTCAACTTCCCGTCTCAGTTGAACACATTTGTTGTATTCCTCTTTTAATTTAGATGCATTATCCTCACAATGTTTCCGCGTGGTTTGAAGGGAGTCGAAATTAGCAATAATTCCTCTCAGTTCTTCTTCCTGGAAAGTGAAAGTACTCATTATTTGAATTACACCAAGTCAAGCATCTATTTGCATTAAAGAATAGTTATAAATTAAATAAACTAGTCAAGCAGATACAAAATGCTTTATAGCCCATTTAGTCTAATCAACTGCATAACATCTGGATGGCAACAACTCACCAAAACTGCCACTTTGATCGGTTCAGGATCTTCCACACTTTCCAACTCCCTGAGCTCGCTATTAATCCTCCGTATGTTTTGTTCGATACGCATCAGGTTAGCTTCAGAGTTTTTGACTTTTTTATTGGCTTCATTATATTGGCTCTCAAACTCTGATATTTGCTTATTCAACGATTTGTGCTCAGTTTCAAGAGCTGCACATTCGGCTTTCACTGAGCTAAGAGGCAATATCAAAATAAATATATCATCCATCACAATAAAGACAATTCACACAAAAAACCTCAAGCGCAATTACTATATGACATCCTCGATGTTTTCTTGTAGAACGCTGGCTTTATCTTTCTGAGAAGAGTAAATTCGAAATTTCGGCGAGGGATATATTTGATCCCCTTCCACCGTGTAAGCCAGGGAACAATTTCTAGGAGGATTTCTTTGCATAGTCTGTCGAGCTTCACTGGGATTTTCAATTAGAAGAATTCGTTCCACAGCGGCCTAAATAGCATTCAAGAAACCAGTTGAAATATTTTTAATATTAAAATGAATATAGCTATCTATTCTATTTTCTATAAGCAATTCCGTATTATTTAACGTTATTTTATTTATAATATGCATACAGCAATAATGATTCATACCAATGTCAAAGTAAATTCCTAGCATTCCATAATATTTTTATTGCACTATTACTTAGTTTATGCCTTGAATGTTCTTGGTTTGTCGTTTGATTAAAACGTTAATTAAATACTACTACTACTACTACTAATAATAATATTGAAAATCTATTACCTGATCAATTATGCAATTTGTAATTATGGGATTATCAATTCTCAGCATGTCCAACAGCTTGGGGTATTTGTTGGACTGTGCACAATGCACTTGCACGTTGTATACCTAATACAATTATATTAATTATATTATATACCTAATAAAAGTAATTTAAAAGATAATGCAAGCATTCATACCGAGTTAGAGAATCTGCTAGTGATTATAGTTGGCATGGTACCCCTTCTTGACTGGATCAACTTTTTCAAAATTGACTCCAACACACGTTCATCTTGATGATTATCACAACAGAAAGAAAACAGTAACTTTTTTATGCAAGTTTCAATTGCCAAATTCCATTTAGGATCGGCCACTTTCACAAAAGCTCCTAGTAAGTAGAAAAAGATTATAAGATATGAGTTTGTAATTTGTGTTATTAAATTAATGCATGGTTATGAAGCACTTGCCAATAGGCCCAAGGGGCTTTTGCTTAAACTTGTTTGCCCTGTATGCTTCATCGATCAGAGTAAGTGCTTCGGGTACCCACTCTCCGAATCGTTTGACATAGTTAGTCCTGCTATTTTCGAGATTAGCAAGCTTGCGTCTGTTTCCCTCGAGTTGTCTTTGTACATTCCCATCTCTTTGCCTAAATATTTAGGTAAAAATAATATAAATAAAGTTCACTAAATAGCTAATATGATTTTTGTTCAATAAAAATGAGTTTAAAGAGTTTCAAAATGGCAATTTGCTTGCATATATGAAATTCTATGCATCATTATAAATCTGATAAAAAAAATTACCCAAGGTCATTCAGTTGGATTCTGGTCCCCATAACACTGCCTTTATATTTTTGGGTATTAGCTTCCACTTCTCTGTGATTCTCCTCTAATTCTTTCTTCTTGGTTTTTAATTTCTCCATTTGATTTATGCGCAACTGCTTTTGCTGCTGCAGATCCTCCTTATCCCTAATAAAAAGAAAAGGTTAATAATGAAAAATATGATAACATCACCAGAAACTAAAACAATTTGGAATAGTAGTTTGCATATACGGACACATTTTCGATTTGTTCAATTTTCTTGATTAAATCATTCTTGTCAACAGTCACTTGCTTGATAGTGAAAGCGAGTTTTTGAGCTTCAAGCTGAAAACAATAATTTCAGATTAGATGCTTATAGACACAACATAAGTTAGAAATTTATAGACATCAGAATTTGTTTGATAAAGGTGAGAGGATATGTAGTAACATTATACACAGCAATGAATTTACTTTCTGCACACTGTTTAATTGCATTTCCATGTAACAGTCCAAAATTAATATTACGAAATAATTTCCAACTTTCCCCAAGAGCACAGTATTTTGGAAGAAATTTCGCAATTTATTGCCCCAACCAGAGTGAACGAATATAGAAACAATGAGAGGACATTATACATTAATCAAGAAATGCCACTTTTACATCAATAATACTCATGGCAAATATTATTGAAAATTGCAAGGATTTTGAATAATCCTAACTACCTTGTAATCAATGGCATTGCATATTACTCATAACTTTTTTGAAGTGGAATTGAAAAAAAAACCTGGCAGCATTCAGCATTACTTTTCACACCTTTATGTAATGTATGCATTGGGATTAATTTACCATTTCATTTCTGTGCTGAGTATTTTTAAGAGATATGTCCTTTCTAAGTTGTTCAACAGAAGATTTAAGAGTTGCCAATTTCTGATTCATGAGCTTTATTTCATTTTGTGACTCAGAATGCCTTTCAACGCATAATTGCTCCTCTCTTTCAACTTGGCTTATTTTAGAAGTCAACTGTCTTTCTTGCTTCATTCGATTATTTAATTCAACTTTCTTGTCATCTAAATCCTGCAAGTAAAACAAAACAGCATATTACATATTAATTATATATGACAATTTCTACAAGGACACCAGAAAGACTCAACAACCTTGCAAATATTTTTAAGTTTAAAACTATAATAATTTGGCATCATCATCCTGGCAATGTTAATCAAATGTCCGATATTTGAACTTGAGAAATGTTCAATGCGAAGACAAATTACAATAGCTTGTTACTTTTTTAAGATACAATTGAAAATAGTTTAAAGATGGTTAATTTGATATTTTAAAGCTTAAAATTGTATTTCTTCAAATAACACAAGGCTTAAATAATAGCAATCATTGGACAAATACAAAATGTATTACCTTTTCCATAACTGCTAATTTGCTCCAGGCTAACTCACAATTCAACTCAGTTTTTTTCCCAGTAAGTTTATGTGAAGACTGCACGACATCTAACTTTTTCTTCCAATCCTTTTCTTCTTGTTCAAGCTTAGGAATGGCCTAAATTGAAAAAAGAATTGTTATATTTACACCAAACATGATGTAATTAGAAGTCATTTTCACATAATTTTAATAAAATATCAATGACTTTCTTTGAAACAGGATTCATCAAACTTTGCTACAAGTTAAAATATTTAAAAAATAATAATATATAAAGCAAAACAAAAAGACCATGAGAAAATGTATTGTATCAACAGTTATCTTACATAAATGATAAACTGAAAATGATATATAACTAAAAAGGAATTGATATTAGGCATAAGTTATCCTTAAGTATTAAATGAATAAAATGAATGGAACATACAGTATTTTATGTCTATATGAAAAGCCTTACCTTCATTTTATGTGCCAAGACAATGTTCGCCTGTCCTTTTTTTGCATGTGCATTTTCATAGTCATCCCTCATCTGAGCCAGTTGAGTACCTTTGAGAAACAGCTTATAGAAATTCTTCGGATCGCTGGACTGCAAGAATTTGCGACTGGCATCTTGATTCAATACACATAGCGGATTGTCTATTTGAATGTTAAAGTGATCCAGCAAGTGATTCAGCTCTTCCTTCTTTTTGGAAATAATCTTTTTATCTTCACTTAACAATTTGTACTCGCTGACTCCAGTGGAGTAAAATTTGCGCTTAATGTAGATGGCTTTGCCGTACTCATTTGGTTTATATGCATCTTGACCCTTGTTGTTTAGTTTAATGACGATTTCACTGAACTGCTTTCCATTTTGAATAAACGTTTTCACGGTTGAACCTCGATTGGTACAATTAGCACTACCTCCAAGGCCGACAATTGTTGCAGTTAAGACGGCACTTTTACCACCTATTTGTTTCAAAAATTAAAGGAGTCAACAACGAGTTGTATTAATAAGAACATTGTGCACCACATACTGTAAAACGTACTTCCATTTCTTCCCACGATGAAGTTGACATTTCTACCAAACTTAAAATCCAGGTGGCCATGACACATAAAGTTCTTTAATACAATATGCTCAATTATACCAACATCAGAATGTAACCACTCCTAATTAAAAGTTGTTGCAAGCATTAATATGAGCATACATCAAACCAGTAAGGTATTTCTGCAATTAGTACTTAATGTTACATTATAATATTGAGTGCAAAGCACAATTTTAAAAGTAATCAATGAGATACCTCCATATTTTCATTGGAGCCATTGTCTTGATCAGTGCTTTCAGTCTCACTGGCAGAGCTATCTGTCGAAATTCTTGGACGTTTTGCTGCACCATTGCCATTCTCTAAATTTCTATTTGACCGTTTTTGGCTCATTGTATCAACGTCTCACCTGAAGCAAGAACTAAAACATCCATTGCATTATTATTTTTCCATTTTTGTAGGTATTTTGCAAAAAAACTCCTTGAAATTATGTGAACATTTCGGCATCGGCTAGTTATTCTTAAATTGCTTTTTGAGAAATTCGAAATACTTGTTCTCCCACATGTTGCATTGGTAATTCGCTAACGATCGATTCAATGGGCGAAGTCAAGTCTTGTCGAAAATTTGTCAAAATAACGCGTATAATACAGAAAATATCCTCACGCTACCACGATCTGAGTACAGACTGTACATGTATAATAACTGACATTATGTACAAGTAACTTATTCTTTATTGTGAATCTGTGAGCTTCACAAGATCCACGAACAATTTTGGCGCCAATTTACCAACCCTAACACCTAATATTCAATTAAGCTTCGTATCTCTCGCATATTTTATTCTTGGAATGTCCAACTTACCTAATGCTTAAACAACAACATCCGATTGCGAGAGTGCTGATAACTATCTACGCAAAGAGATTAGATAAAGTTGACAAAACTAGACAAAGTTGGATCCAAACATAGCCTGGTAGAAAACACTCATTACCAGATTCACGGATGTGCAAATTTCCATACTAAAAATCCCTATACAACTCTGCTTTATCCCCATTCTGACCAGCTGAGGTCTCACAAGACATTTTTGTCTCCAGACACGTGCCTAAACGCCTCCACTGCGAGGTATTGTAATGAGTATATTTTTTCGAGTCGCCGTGCTTAGTTGTGATAGATCTCACGGGCTGCTTACGACATACCCTGCAGTAGAGGTGTTTAGTCACGTGGACGAACACAAAAATCGCTAGACTCAAAAGAGTGACTTTTCCCAAATTCAAGAGCAATTCAGGCTATTCAGCCCCTGCACCATTTGGTAGGTTTAATTACTCAGGCAGTGTTCTCGTTTTATTTGCAAGATTATTTGCACATCTGCATGGTGTTCTGCTTGAATTAAAGATAAGAGTAAAGATAATTTAGCGTAAATATTCACCACATACGAATGTTGCAGTTCACTGTAGGCTATCAACCAAGCCGTGTCCGAAATGTCTTTATTTAATATAAAAACTCCGTTTTCGGATATCGCCGCTACGTTGTTAACTCATCAAGGGAATGAAAGGTGTGCAGATTTCGAAATGCGATATGTCGACTGTTTGGAAGCGTATGGGTTCCCTCAGGCTGAAAGAAGGTGTTTTGATTATTATGACGACATGAAGGAGTGTATTTTGAGAATAAAACAAGTGAGCTTTTACCTTCGTTGTATTTGAGATTTGAAAGAGATAGTAGTGTAATTCCAAAATGTGTGTATTTTTTCATTGTTTTTCAGGATAAACGTGTGGAACTTATGAGAGAAGAGCGACTACGACAACTTAAAGCTGGGGAGCGCAAACCTGAAAACTTGTACAACACTCCTCCCAAGCCTGACATCTACTAATTTCTATATATTAGATCTGGAAATCACTAACCCAAACCCGTTAGATTATGGAGTAATTATTACATTAAAAGGATTTTGAAAATATTGTATGAAAATAAATAGTATTGCCTTGTACGTGTTTCTTTTGACTGCAGCTATATCAGCAAATCAGCTGCATTATTTTGAAATGCGACCTTTAAACAACCAAGAAGTGTTATTCATAATTAATATCATCATCACTACTTATAAGTTTTAAAGTGAATCTTAACCATCTTACAAATTCAGGACATAAATCTGATATACTGCAAAATTAAAAAGTATATTAGTTTGTGATTAAGGATCTTATAACAGTGCACACAGCTGGATTCTCGTCTGGGCCGATAATATAGATATAAAGATAAAGGCAGAATTTTTTAGTATTATGTATGGTTAGTACAAAAAATAAATAGTCTGAAAACAGACATTGGATTATAAGATCAAATGCAGTCAACTATGTGATTTCTAACAAGATGAGTTTAGGGAAAAAAAATTACATCGATAAAAACCACACTGATAATCTTTGATATGGCATTGGTCAGAAAACATCCTTAAAATAACTTACATTATAGAATAATGAACAATTACTGTCATCTATGTGGCATTGCACTGCATTTCCCAGCATTTTTCATTAGTAATAAAACTGACATTTTTCTTATAAAACCAACAATTCATTCCTCACTTTCTCATTAACTCCTGATCACGATCGACAAAACTAGTTTGATAAACGCTGGTCTGGAATCTCGTCATTGTCGTCACCAGATTGAAGCGTATTAAATCCAAAGTAAGCAGCAAATTGTACAAATGCTTGGTTGCTTTATATTTGTCAAGACTACACGTGTACATCGAGACATCCAAGTATGAAAATCTCACAGTGACATACCACTGTTATGAACTTTGACATATACACATAAGCACAGTACACAACAGCAATAATCAGATCAGGTAGGCTAACTACATTATTTTTCCACCTTGCTTAGCTTTAAAGCTCATTACGTCGAGAAAATGGACATACCTAGTTCAAATACAGGGGAATGGCATTTAAGAATTTCACGATTATTTTTTGCGTAAATAGAAATTCCACTGACCTCGAAAATATCTTTTTGAAAAGGAAGGCACTGTACAACCATAGTACAGTGAAAAACTACAAGCACATACTTGGTTTTACCAAAGTTTGTGAATATATTAAATAAAAACGTTCTAATGATATTTTTTATGTTTACATTAAATCTTTTAATAATGTCAAGAATTCTCAAATGGTTAAAATTTGTGAAAAGGTTGAAAATGTATTTTCTGTGTCTATTCGTTAGACTAGAGAATTACTTCATGTCAAATATGTAGAAACTTTTGCCTCGAATGTGAGCGCAGCACAATAATTCGCATATTAAATCTTTGGAATTTCTATGCAGACAAAAACCACATAAAAATCGGACAATCATTCAAAGGCTTACATATCAAACTCGCAGACTTCAGTTCAGGCTCTACAAATGTTCATGTAAGACACAACTGAATGGAATAATAAATTGCATCGATCATTTGGCTTGGAGAACATCTGTTGGAAATGTTTAAGCAAAATCACATTTCACGAGATGAAGTCTTGCTGGAATGATTCAATGAATTATCTGGAAAGATGCTAGATGATACCAAACGTTGGCTTCGACCGATGCAGTTATTAGTGACACCGAATTGTTAGGGTAAAAGATTGAATTTGTATTAGCCCTGCACATTCGCCTGCAAGTTTATAATGAATAAAAAAATACACGACTTTACAAGTAATGTGTTAGAAAAACATACACACAAATTAATAATGATTATGATCACAATGTCCAAAATGTCTTTGTACACAGCTAATATAATTTATTATGCTCTCATCTCTTTCTATATATATGTATTTATATTTATATGATAGAAAATGATACACAAATCATTTTTACCTTTTCGTGTATTGCAAAAATACCAATGCAAAACGAAAAAATAAACAAATGGATGGAAGTTTCAAATGTATATGTATTTGTAATCAAAACGTGTATTCATGGAATGGTTAATGAAAAAATGTACAATATAGTATTCAAATGCAAATGATCGTTCATATAGAGGATGGGATGGCAGGTATAGTACTTCTCGTGGAATGAATAGGGTTTCGCTGGTTGAAATGAATTTAGTGATCCATTTGAAGGGGATGTGCCAATAAAAATGGAAATGTCCAATGAATTTCATGGAAAGAGCGATGCTAAGGTATGCAATGCAAATTGATGGAGTCGTCATTGAATAAAAATACTGCAAATTGTATGAAATGTGTTGTTGCATATTAGCAGAGCTGATGAGGGAATGAATAAAACATGGCTGCTGCATGCGTGCTATTGCTATATATATGCAAATATAAAGATATAAGAAATATCTCGATCTTATCGGCATGCATTTTGTTATAAATTGAAAGCAAGTAAACAAAATCACAAAATGATCATGGACACAAAATTTGCTTTTAAAAAACCTTAAAAAGTATGACTTTGGCAAAATAAGATATATATAATACAGATAGCATTTCATCACTTCAAAATTTGTCAAGGAATATACATTTCATTTCCATTAAATTAAAAAAGTATTACATTAGAATAATCCAAATCATTTAAGGAATTAATTAATTGTTAACTTAACTAAACATTATTGCATTTATGCAAAGTCCTGCGAAAATTATGAACTGTTATAAACTGCATTTGACCATCTATGTGGTATGGCATTTGTGCTAGAATTTTACTAACATCCCATAGCATTTAGAAAGTGTCAGCGGCACACTGGCAATGTTTTCATTTTAGCTGTAATACACCAACTTCACTACTCATCTGGTGACAAATGTAAAAATGCGAGCAAGAGTGTACAAATGCACATGCTGGGAGCAATGTTGAAAGTTATATGAACATTTTACAACATTGTGTACATAGGAAATAATGCGTGAACCGGTCGAATTGTAGTATAGATTGTAACTAAAGAAGATTAGAAGAATAAAGAACATCAATCTGAATAGATGGAAATTCATATTTAAATTCGCTGCAGTTTTCTTTTCTATCTAAAGACCATTTTCTCTTATAAATATGCATTAAAAAAATAGAGAACTATGATGGAACCAATTATAATAAAAATCTACCCTTATACAAAGTTTTGTTGTAGGGTTATGCATATTTTACTGAATTACTAAAAAAGCTGTGCCTTATTTTGCTTCCTTTATATTGTATTTTTTAATTTGTATGCATTATGATTAAATGTGGCAACATGCTAGCTAATCAAGCACATCCAAGAAAAATGACTGAACAGCTCCAAAAGACTAAAGCAAAACTGTTGCTATATTTTTGGTTGTAATATACGTATACTTCTTGACAAATGGAGATATCCTCAAGAATGAATGGGATGAACACGAAAGAAAAATGTACAAAATTAATAATAAGAATAAAAATAATATGTAGATATGTGATGAATATATTACAGCGACAGTGGAAAAATTGAAAATAAAATCTACTGGCCAGCACCATTTCAAACTGCAAACAGTAATTAGCATAATAGAGCGATAAAGGTAGTGGAATGAATCTGGTTAGCATAATAAGTGTTTGCATAGGGATCCCTTAACAATACACGTATCCTTTTGCACACATGGCAATCAGATTGAGCTACCAATGGGAACGTCATTTACTCGAACTATAACTGCAACGTTATTTGAATTAAGACAGCGTGGTCAAAATGTGACGATGCACTGAAAAAAATTAGCATTTGATAAATTGTAAAATATGGACAAATTATACTGGCGAAAATCAGGTGATAGCACGCTGCATATTTAATTACTTTAGGCTGATAGCCTGCAAGGAACTTAATAATGTTAAAAAATTAACAGCTAAAACACCAAACGAGGATGTATATTTTTTTACAAAATGCTGAAAGATTTTGTTGATGGGCAACTGTTTTCATAAATGACGAGCCATCTCTCGCACGCTTTTAGGGTTTGATGAACTCATGACATTCGAATGAGATTGTAGTTTGAAATGGTTAATGGAACAAAATTATAAAAATACCTGACAAAATGTGTTAAGTTAGTCATTCGTTGTTGAATGACCTAACTTTTGGTATACACGAAATTCAATATATCTGTATGTATATGTGGTTTTGTAAAGATAGATATCATATAATATATATATATTGCAGTCCTGCACTGGGAAGTAGCTGTCTTATACCTTGCAAATGATTACTATTCAGTTTAAGGTAAAGATGTGTAAAATTCAATTGGCTACAAGAAGAACGTATACTTAAGATGATAAAAAGTCCGCTTGCACAAACGATGCGCATTGGATTTTGTACGCTGAGAAGTACTATGGTTTTGAAGAAAAGGATCAGGTGGCATTTATAAGAAAAAGTTTAAAAACCGTATACTCGTTTCACATAGGAAGCACTACATAATAATGGGTACCGTTGTATATCAAATTCAGCCATTGAGGGCGAAACATTTAACGTGCTCAGCACGACATCATAGCTCATGTGGGACTCAATCTTATCCTCTATGGGGACAAAAAGGCATAAGGTATTCTCAGTATAATATGTATAGTAGTCTACCTTGAATTTCAACTAAGCTTTGGACATACTTGTATTAATTGAACCAATTTGTCAATTAAACAATTATGAAACGGCAACCATGTTTCTTTTCAATTCATCGAGCAGTAAAGTTGTATTGGAAGTATTAATTTTGTCTGCAACTTCTCAAAAAACAGACTGTTTAATAATTGTACTACAGTAAAGTTAAAGAAGTATAGATACTAGATGTACCATGATAAACTTTTTATAATCTCAAAATAGTTATATATTAGCAGTTAATTTTAAGTTTTTCAATAAAGATTTTTTTCCAAATGGGCTTATGGCATAAACGTTCAATTCCATTGAACAAAAGATTTAGTAAATAAAGCATTTCCAACAATGTTCTATATAACCAACAACTTAATTTCAGCTTATGGCTAGATGTGACAATAGTTCTTCTACAATCTGATCATAGATATAGTAGATACCAGAAGAGTGAAATTAAATTTGACTTTGTAATTGGAACAAATTTTCATAAGTCAATCTATAATAAGACATTAAATTTTAAACTGGATCGCAACACACTTAATTTCACATCTCAAAGTCTAATATA
Source organism: Rossiulus vilnensis (assembly GCA_034700785.1). Lineage (NCBI taxonomy): Eukaryota > Metazoa > Arthropoda > Diplopoda > Julida > Julidae > Rossiulus > Rossiulus vilnensis. The sequence goes on from JAQIXS010002291.1 coordinate 12,502, forward strand.
CAGATGTATAAAGATTAGATAAGGCAGGTTCAAAACGTTTTGGCGCGCATAATTAACTGACAAATTGGTTCACCATAATATTAATGATTCAGCGGTACAACTAATGGCATAAATGGCTTCACTACAAAGGACAGATCAAGCTATCTAACATTATTATGGAAGAATTCCACATGAAAATAAAGGTTTTACACTAGACAATGTAAGATCTACAAAATAGGCCCCACTTTACAAGAAGCCCTTGATTAAAAACACATAATGGGACAGCAGGGAGCCAGGCAAACAAAAGTGTGCCGGAAAGCTCCCGATTTAATACAAGCAGTCAAATTGACTGAAATAATCACGTATAATTATGCACAATTTCAAATAAAATTACTAAAATATCGTTATGCTAGCCTACAATTTTTTTCAAAAAAGTATTTGAAATTATGTCTTTGGATTTCACAAAGCTAAAGATCTGATTTTTTTAAATCAATCACTTCAAAGGTAATCATTTGTCGTATAACAGATAGACTAGGGGAAAGAAGGTAAAATACCAATCATAAAAAAGCGAGGAGATCATCATAGGGAGAGGATTGGGTGCAATGTAAAACAGCAAATGCAGCTAGGCTCCCATAAATATATACACAAGAACAAGAAAATTTGACCATTAATTTTTATATCATGCAGTGAAAGTCTTATACTTTGAATTTTTTTTAAATTTTAATTTCCAAGACTGTAAATTAACGGACTAGTAGCAAAGGAGCTTTTGTGTCAAAATAAATGGCAATGAAATTTGGGTCAAAATTCATTAAATCCTACACAATAGTAGCATTTAAAATTTTTGACAAAATTTTACTTCACAATGAATAAAGTTATCATAAGATAAATAACTTGAAATTTCGGTTTTCCAGTTCCACAGCTTTTGCATGACAATATGGAATATGGGAGCCCAATGAATGTTTTAGTTGGCATTTAGCAAAGGAATGCAGTTTATGTAAAAACATAAAAAGAAATCAGAAATAAATAAAATGTTATGACATAACACTACATCGAATATTAATAAATATTATAAGTAATAATTTAAACGTATTAGCTTTTTAAAAAGTTTCAAAAATGATAACGGTCAGAAATACTAGTAGCCAACTGAAGCAGGTACACTTCGTGAAACTATGGATAAAGCATTGGTAGTAGATGGATGGTTCAATTCGAATGGTCTAATTACGTTTCCTAGTACAAATTGCAATACCAATTTTTCAATTTTTAACATTTTTTTTCGGAAAAACTGTCAAACACTTGGTTCATTTTTACAATTATCATGTGGGGGAATGCTTTTTCTCTCTTTCTAATAGAAAAGAATTTCATCTCAAGATTAACTAATGAGATACGCATTTTATGCACTGTAAACCCCTTGCAAAAAAATCCATCAACTACCAAGTAAAAGTCTTTATGACATAGCTCTTATAGTTTGCATAAGTAATTCTTGAGATGACCGAAAAATAAATATGCATTATTAGCATTATTAATTTAAAGATTCAAACGTATACTAAAGTGAGTTGACTTCATTCCGTCACGGGATTATGTTGAATCGAGTGATTTTCGGCAAAATGTTTGTGGATAGGGATGCAAGCATTTCTCCATTAGGAACTAACATCAAAAATATTCAGCGCAAGCCAAAACATACAAAAATAACACATATTTGGAACTCTAGCTAGGGAAACATAAAAAGTATTTTTGCAAAAGTTCTGTGAATTGTGTTATGTGAACTGGAAGAATATCTGGGATTTTTGACAATAAAATGTACGGTTGGGATATGGGAGATTTCATGAAGTAGTTAACTGAAATATAGCTGCGCATCAAATGGCATGGCAAATTAACTGAAATGTTGAACTAGCGTTTGCATTTCATATTATGCACTGAAATCGTTTTTATCAAGGTACCCAAACAGGATTCACATTCAAACATTTGTAAGAGATTCTTGCGCCTTTATGTTTGCATTATATGCCATTTCTTGGTGTTCAACATATCAGTCAATTGCCCTTAAATAATTAGGTCACTCGTTATACAGTTGTAGTTACGAATTAATTGATTTGACGGAGCAGTGCGAGGCAAAATGTTTGTGGCCCCGCAGTTTCTGTTACTGCTTTAATGGACATTGAGGTATCCTGAATGAATCTCTTTTAACAAAAATATGTATGTCGGCCAACGTTGGCTCGCAACTCTTAATAAGTGCCACACACATTCCACAAAAGAAACACACTTGTGCAGGTTCATTCTCCATTTTACCTATTTCATATTGGAAATATTTGGCATGTCTTCGATTTGGAATCTTAGAAGTGAACTAGACATTTTCCTACGATGGAAGGAAATTAAGAAATTAAAAATAGCATTATTTCTCACATAATTTCAATCACCATATCAATTGGGCAGTTTATCCAATAATGGCTTATTTTTCTATGGTGAATACAAACAATAGACAAAGGGCAACTTTGGTTTCTATGATTGAAAATTGAATGTTAGCATGCATTTTACTTTTATCACAAGGACATGGTAATTAAAAACCAAACTGGAATAAATTTTATTTCAATTAATTTTTTCACAGATTTCGTTCATCTAAATCTGAGCTGAAATAAAACTTCCAATTATGTTTTATTATTTATTGATTATTTTTTTGCAGAAAAAATATTGCAAAATTAGCATAGGATGCACCCCATTTGCTATTCCATGACATATTCATGAAATTCCAAGTTTAGATGACTTTGCAAAAACTTTACTTGCCAAATGAAGTCATCACTATTGGTACACCATATGGATAAGTGTCATTTTTCCCCCAAAATCATTTGGTATTAAAAAGCATGTTCATCGCATAAAATGCATAATATTGGATTGGATTGCAATATACTTCTAGTGATGAATTTTCGAAATGTGTGAAAACTAAATTGAAAACTGTAAATATCACACAAAGATGAAAATGCATGTACTTACATGTCGCTGTCCGGTTCTTCTTTAATGCAAGCATCTAGCAGGCTGTCCTCCAGGCTTGCAGACTCAGATGCTTTCATCGCATCCACCAATTCGTCTTGAGACTGATCACTTTCAGAAGGCTCAATATCTGGCTGGCAAACAATTTGTGCAGGAGCATTGGGAATTTGGTCCCATGAAGAGGTGGCCATACCTTGGCTCAAATCAATGCTTTGTATACCTGCAAAGAAAACAACGGCAAAGGATTTTTTTCAATTCGAAGAACAATGAATCAAACTATGAGACCCAAGAATACCTTACCTTGCTGTCTTAATTTCTGTTTGGCCTCTTTCCGCCTGTTGTTAAACCAATTTGTGACCACATTTATTGTAACTTTTTCTCGCTCTGTTAGATCCCTATCTGTATGAAATGAATTACAATCAGTATACAAACAATGAAATTATTTTCACTAGCAACCGTATTTTATGCACATATAATTATACGCTTATATTTTACTTTATTTTTAACGATAACAATTTTTTCAACAATTCTTACACGTCTGTAACAACTGCAAAACTCTGGATCTTTTCAGGAAAATTTCAAACACGAGAAGGGTATCCAAAATATGCCACAACCAAAAACTGTGTTAGAAATGGAGAGGCAACTTACCTGGTTTAGCCATAGCTCTATTACATTCTTCAACTATTTGCTCTCTTGTTTGCGAGTCAGGATATGGATCCATGTTGTAATATTTTTCTAATATGGCTAAATGTGCAGACTTAAATGTGAAGCGTTCCCGCTTCAGTGGAATTAAGTCGCCCGACTCCGAGACCATTCGCTTTACACCCGAATTTGGACAGATTTGTTCTATGCATTACAAGACAACAGCAAATTATCGTTTTAGATCAAGGAGATAGGTTAACAGAATGGATGTCTATTAAATTCTTACTCCAAGTTCTTTGCCTTTTCCCTGATAAAAAAAATAAAAACAAACCCTTATAGGGTCTACTGAATATTACCAATTTTCAAATTGTAATTAAAAAGTAGCTTGTCATTTACCCAAAACAACAAATTATAGAACTAAAGCATGTATCTGCCAAAATTTCTACATATTTCATTTGAATGTTTGTTAATTGCTCTTTTTTTCTGATTTGTTACCCTAGTTTTAAATTCACTAAAACTTAAAATTCATGCTTATCTGACACACCTTAAAATAATAAATTTCACTCACTAAGTTTCCAAGGATTCTTCTTACACGTGAGATACCAGGAGTAAATTGCAATTTTGGTTCTCTCGGACATCTCTCCGATTTCCCCTCGAAAGTAACGGCTGACGTAAGCTTGACTAATCTTGGCCATCTCAGCAATGAAATGCTGCTTGATGTTATAACGCATCACAAATTTGCGAATTTCTTCCAAGATGGAAGCATCTCCTTGCCTAATATGGAGTAGAACGACATTTTTAACATCAGATGATTTAATTACACATATTGCATGAGGTATGAAAATAATTTATTGCAATGATAGGCTACTTTGTAAAATCCTGTAACTCTGCCTGATCTTCTAAGAAAGTATCATGATGGCCATTCACCATGCGAGGTAGTGTTGGTGTGAGCAAGTACCCTCCAGACATGTGTTGAACGGCTCCTTGTGGTGTATTAGGGGGAGATTCAGAATTCTGACTGGGAGATCTGGAATTAGGATAAAATTAAGATTGCAAACAGATCTTACAGGTAATAAACGAACATAAATGCAGTTAGTTTACTTTAAATTAATAGATGTGTTAATAACATCAATGTGAATTATATTAGAAAATATAAGAGAGAAATATTTAAAAGTAGTTTTCACTAATTTCCCTATCACATTATTGACGGTTTAAATTGATTTGAATCAGAGATATCAATGCAAGGAATTGTATAAATTGCTGCTAAAAATACCAGTAAGAAAATGTTGCAAGGTAAAATTCAGTTTTTGAAACTTAAAAAAAAAACGAAGAAAAATTTGGACAAATGTTTTTTATTATGCAGCATTGCAATGTGAAGGTAGTGAAAAGATCTTTGGTTTGAGATAATGCATAATTCTATATACTACAGAATAGTAGGCCTTTGCCAATAAATCATACACAAGTATAATTTAATAGACATAAAACCCATTGCCTCAAATACTAGACTTACAATTTATGGAATAGCTCAAACATTTTATATTTGCTTACTCACAAATATAAAACTCCCCAAAACGCAATTATTTTTCCTGTTTATTAATTATTACTTGTATGCTAAATCTTATGTTTGCTTCTTAATTTTTTTGATTCCGAAAAGAAATTTACAGCCAACATAATTTTATGTTAGAGACTTTTCACATTCATAGGTTGTATTTATTAGAACAAGTTTCTTAAGCGCAAGATTGAAAGAAGAAGAAAAAAAGAAACAAAAAATTGAAAAAGTTCATGTAAATAATTTTGTTTACAGGAGATTATTAAAGATCAGTCAGTATAAAGCAAACTCATATTAATTTAAAAACAATAACAACAGAAAAATGCTCTATGGGGTCCCCGCCCTTCAAACATGAATTTAAAAAGTTGATAATAAATTATCTACAAAATAAAGCTAAATAAAAATTAATAAATAATAATTTTAAAAAAAATTAAGTACAGTTGCAAATGTTGAAGAATGTCAATTACCTTGCAATGTTACAATCGACACTTGAATCAACGTGATTTCCAGAGCTGTTCATATGTGCTGCCACAGTGAGTTGTCTTAAAAGATGTTGCTGAAGTTGCAGGTACGTAAATGGGTTGATGAGGGCAGCAGCACTGGCATTGTGACCGGAAGCAGATGCTGCTGCCGTCGTTAAGGGTGTGCTGCTATTACTATTGCTGTTGCTGCCATTTCCTGTTACTGCCACATTGAATGTCCGACCCAACTCCACATCCATGCGCTCCAACTCTTCGAATGCTTGTACTACTTGATCTTTGGTAATCCCACTGTTTCGCAATCTACGAATCAATTCGATCTGTTCGATTGTGAACAGTGGCGATTTCGTGGCTTGAGTCATCACCACGTCCTCCATGAGTGAACACCTTTAAGTATTTGTCCAAGAAATTTTGGACAATACTTAGGTCCAACACCTGTAGCATGGAAAATCAGGAAATTAGGGCAGAGAATAGATCAAATAAACGAAGAAACGGGAATAAGCTCAGATCTACCTAAAAAGAACATGAATTATTATGGACTAAAAAGGCGAAAATTAATCTCACTGTTAAATTTCAATTGGAACTTCTCCACTTGCATTGTGAATTGCTCAACCTTAGTCAAATTTCAGTTCTCTGACAAACAAAAGCGTGCATTTCTCCTAAAATTGTTATTTAAATCTAGGCTATACTGTTCGACTAATTTCCGTTTATGTGATTAGGAAGATCGAGGATTAATTGTGAACACATATTTGATATGTGCATAACAAAATAGATTTCTAAATGTAGTGGCTAAAAAATAATTACTTCTACACCTTTATATATATGTAGAAGCGCTCATTTGATTTTTCATCTGGGTTTCGATTTACTCGGAAACCCATACACACAAACATACAACACAAATAAATTCTAAATTTATTATCGCTTCATTCGACCTTATGCAATGTAAATTAAGTTATCTGGTCTAATGAAAACAACAACACCATCAAATCCCATTCGGTACTCTAATCTCACCACAAATAATAGGAACAAATTTGCATATTCATCTGTCAAACAACATGATTCGAACAAGGGGATAGATGTTAATTCACCATCGTACACATCGATGTTTACATTATTTTAAAATTAAAATATATTTTGTCTCAGCAAGTGGGAGAATTACTAATTAAGGTTTAAATGAAGGTGCATAGTAAAAATTTAATATGCATATATGCATGTCACAAGACGCGATGCAGGCTCTCTATTTTTAAAACAAATCAAAATTCAAATATTTCAACATTGACATTTTTAACAGACTTTGGGCTATTATTCTGAGGTTACGGGTATAATTTGTCCGCAATTGTAGCCTAGGAAACAATTTTACATAAAAGCTCGCACAATGTCAGCTCTGGTTCGAGGTTCATCTCGTAAGCAATTTTCTTTATGCACTAACGTCATATTTTGCGTTTTCAGAACAAAAGAAAAAAATATGAAAAATGAATGAATATTTTAAAACGGCTGTACTCACCCGTTTACGACATCAGCAGTTCGCCCGCCAGTCTCCAATTTAAGGCCCTATCCTATAGATTACCATGATTTTTTTTCCTAAATTAACAATTTCGCGAAACAACAAAAATTGTGGAATAAAGCTTCCCTCGACCGTAATAACGAAGCCGTCTGCTAATTATAGAGGCGCCATTTTTAATAACCAGAGGAATTATGGGATTGAAAAATGTAGCCAAGCGTAGGAGCGCATCGTTCGAGTCATACGCGCTCCTTCACTTTCAACGATTAACAAGTGGGCGCTCCAGAGCGAAAGAGAGCATAACGGGCTTTTAAATGAGATTTATGAATTTTATGAGGCTTTTGTTATATCTTGGAAGAAAATTATGCGCTCTTCGCATTAAAAACATTCGGTCATTATGAGGGCTATGGTTTATCTTTAATACAAATAAAACCCCATTTTATTTGGCATAAATATACGTAGGTATGACATGCAAACTTATTTATAGGATATATTCATATCAGCCTGTTCATATTCATACCAGGGGGTGGGATGGTGGCAAACGTATTATGACGTACATTCATGTAGTTTTCATTGATTATCTAACCTTGAGTAACAAACGTGCCTCAATTATGAGACCAGCAATGTTGTTAAGATGCGCCATATTGCCACAAAGAGGAAAATAAAATCGTTGACTTTGCCATGCTGTGTACAGAATAACAAAAATGTAAAAACAAAAATAATTATAATAACAAAATGACAGCTATGGTCACAGATGTAAGCGTGTTGTTTTGTGACTGATAGAGGGCGTAAGATTCAGTTTAAAAAATTTAAAAAGAATTCTCGGATACTTTTGGTTGAACTGATTAATGTTTTTTTAAAAAAATAGGTTTTATATATTTATTTTTCCATTTTTATTTATAATTTATAATTAATAATTTTTTTTTTAAAATGACATCTTTGGGTGGAATTTTTTTTGATTTTATCCATATATTTATTTATTTTTTATAAACAAACGGTCCATTCTCGGTTTATTATGGCAGCGGCGAACGACCAATTTTACATTGGGAACAATGATTTTAGTCATGATAATCAGTGCAGGAATTACATGCATGCGATAAATTATCCACCAAATTTGGAATAATGCACTTTCAAAAACATAATCATTTAAAACAAAAAATGCTGTAATAGTTTTTTTTTAAATTAAAAATCTTTTGTCTAACTCTACAAAGAGAAACTATAAACAATTGTTACGTCATGTAGTTAGCATTATTTCAAATAAACATATCGTTACCAGTATTTCAGAAAAATTCAAAATTAATTTAATTAACAGTTTACACAAGTTCTCCACAATTCGAAATTATTATTTTCTCTGATGGTTTCCCAGACTTGCTTCCACACATCTATGAGTCAATGAATAATAGAATTAGTTTCACAATAGGTAAGATTAAATTACTGAATGCATGCATTAAGAAGATGCATCAGAAAAAAATAAAAAGATACCTCCATCTTTTTTACCACTTCCATTCCATTCACCACATGTCCAAAAACGACATGTTTATTATCCAACCTATTAATTAATGGTTGAATCAGTTTGAGTTTTGAAAAATTCAAATTAGGCACATTTAGGCACAAAAGCATATTTAATTAGAATTACCAAGGTGTCTTTTCTGTTGTCAGAAAAAACTGAGAACCATTTGTGTTTGGCCCAGAATTCGCCATTGACAAGATTCCTGATCAATTGGTATCATAAAAAGGATATTAGGTAGAACATTTGGAAAGAATTGATAATGTTATGCTTTAACAAATGAATGAGCAATTCAATTTACCTGGTGCAGTGTGTTTTAAAACAAAATTTTCATCTTCAAATTTATTGCCATATATGGATTTCCCACCAGTTCCAGTGCCATGAGTGAAATCTCCCCCTTGACACATCTGAGAAAATATTAAGGCTATTCCAGAGGTAGAGTTATACATAGTATAAATTAATGAGATTTACTATCATTGGTGAACTAACTCTTAGAGCAGTTTAACTTCAGTTGAAAAGGATACAAATTGAGGTATGATGCGATGAAACGTGCTCCCCTTATACCCAAAACCTTTTTCATGGGTACAAAGACAACGGAAATTTTCTAAAGAGAACAAAATATGATTAAGAAAATTTAGTGAGGTACCTTACTTAGCCAAGAAAAGGCAAATTGCATTCTGCAAATAATTTAATCAAAAGAACACTTCAAAACATTGGACTTGAAGGAAAATAACGAATTTAAAACTGTATTTGCTTGTATTGAACTTGTGATCAGTTCATCAATCATTGTGATATCATTTACAGACAGCGTGTTATGCCTTCAAAGAAATTTCTAAGTCTGAAAACATTAAGGCAAACTTGACACTAGTGCAATAAAAACAAGAGTAAAGTTGAATAATTTGAAAAATAGTAATGCTCAAATAAAGCTTTCCGAAAATAAGCATACAATGACCATCACAATAAAGAAAGAGCAGAAGAAAGTTTTCAAAACTTCGAAATTTTGTGTTGCATATTACAAAATACTTTTTTATTTTATGCTAGCTTTGACAATTTTGGACTATCAATTTATTAAGGATTACCTCATCTTAAATATCTCATTAAATTTTAGACCACCTGCAGTACCTGCTGTTTTTGGCACGATATCAGCACGAGCCAGCATAGTTATTCTACCAACATCCTTATTGCCAATCTTTATGTCAAAATAAACTTGAGGGTTGCTTCTAGTTTTCTTCTTTTTTGGTTCCTCCTCCTTGAAATATAAAGGACGCATATTTAAATGATAAAGCAGCTGATTGACTTCTACAATAAAAACAAAAATTCAATATATGATGGAACATTTTTGTCCTTTTAAAAACCTACATCTCCACTCTCGGTTTTCTTTTTGGTGTTTTCTACATTATCGTCTTCGTCATTGTCGTCCATCTTGACACCCTCACCAGCATGCTCCTTTAACCACCCATCCTCAGACCAAACTGAAACATTTTTTATTCAAATAAGTCTCTCCAAACGTTATCAAACATTTGCATAATTCATTATTATGATTTATTATGGAACCTAATAAAGCATATAACATTTCTGAGTTGTAAAGTTGATAAAATGATGGTACCTGGCCTTAATGAACCTTCTTTAATTTTCATAGGTTTGGCAATATTAACACGAATTGTTCGCCCAAACAGTTCAGAATCATTCTAGAAATTTAAAACAACAACAACAATTGGAACAGATTATGCACAGCACATTTTAGACCATGGACTTTGCAATTCAATAGAATATGCACATACAAATTGTTTATAGGCCTATATTGATATTGATACAGCATACTTATTTTCAGAAATAGCTGTACACTGTATTCAAACCATTGGGAGTCATAAAACAGATGAAAAATTGACATATTGAGGTGAATGACCCCAAGAGAAACTGCCCTTCTCGTGGGATCATGCTGAAGGTAGTTAAATGCAACCAGGGCAACAGAGCTTAACAATATACATTATTTATGAAATTGATAGCTAAAACCATATACGGTGCTCAGTTACCATATTATCAATCGCAGCAGCTGCATCTTCAGCTGCTTCAAACTCGACGAATGCAAATCCTCTGTGCCTTTCTACATGGAATATATTGTAAGTCAGTTTAAATTGGACTGATGACTAACTGCGCAATCCCAAAACTTCTCCTTGGATATAGCATAAAACGTACGTGTTTCGTAGTCCAGTGGAATTTGAATATCCACTACATCTCCGAAAGGTATAAACGCAGCGTGAAGAACTTTCTCGTCAACTTCTTCGGCCAAGCCACCTATAAAATTTTCCAAATAACAATCAATCTGTACAACTTGGAACATTTTTAGTCAAATAGGAAAAACACAGTACCTGGTTTTTTTTTTAAATAGAGCTAATAGCATATTTGCAATTACTGTGGTTATTACCACCTTTTAAAAGTCCGTAAAATGCGCAATTATTCACTCTCTAAACCCGAAATAAGCCTTTGTAAAACAGCCGTCATACAATGGTTATGAATGGAAAACAAATC
>JAQIXS010002292.1:0-23658 GCA_034700785.1 Rossiulus vilnensis
GAAGATTCTATATCTACGTGTATCAGTTGATCCAGTACGGAAGAGATTAAGAAACTGATGCAGTCTATGAAACTACACTGAAATTTTCAAGCAATTTGATTTTTCCTAAAACTGTGATAACGCTTCAATCAAAAAAAGATCAGTGTGCACATACTGTAGGCCTATCATAACATGAGTGATTTGGAATATTTCTCGTTGTAATACTTTTAAATATCAGTGCATCGTTTGAGACGAAACGTTTAATCGTTATCTATACGAACAGATTTACGATTTTTAGTTTTAAACTGTTGAATCAAACGATCGAGGCGAGCGTTGATGATGTGCAAATTCTTTATTTTGCCATTACCATGGCAAGAAAAGGATGGCTTCAATAAAATCAATGGCTTAAAAGACAAGAACCAATGCTCCAAAACTATCAGAGGTTTGGGGCCGCACGGGATAATTACAAAATCAAAGATTTGTCAGATCCGACCACCCAGGTCGACAGCATAAACACCAGATTACCCAGGTCAACGGTTTCGGAGCAAGTGGGTAAATCTGATCGGCCCGATCAGCTGACCCACGTGGTTTCCGAACCGCGCTCCGCGGTTACGTGCCTGCAGGGCGCCTAAGGTCAAACAACAAAGTGCCGGTGTCCTTCGGGCAAAGGTGAAGTCGGATTCCGGCAAGGTAGCGTGATGGCGGTCATGCACCGCCCATCACCCTATTACCCAAATTAGGAGAATTTTGGACTTCGGCCCAGCTACAATTCTGACCCCTAAACCCTGCCGAAACTAACAAAAACTACGAACGCGTGGCTTCGTAATATGGCACTTAATTACTTCGAATTCGCTAAAATCGTTTTGCGATAGGCAAGTGCCTGAGAATAAAACGTCTGCCAACTAGGCAGAAACGTACATGCATTTAGAAAATGCGCGACAGTGTGAAAATGTATTTACCTGTAAAATAATGAAGCTGAGTGAGCTTGAGTGGGGCCAATTCTTTTGAACCCATTCACCTGGCCAGTTTTTTTTCAGTTCGGAGACGTCGCTGGATTTTTCAGAAGCAAATTCACAAGTTTTGATGAAGTGGAATAAAAGCGCGTTTACAACGTCTACACGGTTATCGTTAATATCTGATGCTGAAGACTGTCGAAGATACAGTTTACTTTTTTTTTGAATTCCTGGGAATCGCTGCTCTGATGTTTCTTTTCCCTTTCAAGATTTTCGAATGCGTCTCTAAAAAAGAACGTCGCTCCAGTGGCGTTCCATTTTTTCGGCTGTCGGCTAACGGCTAGCCGAATTCTGTCAGCTTGTTCACGCAATTTCACAAGCAGTTCATTTGGGGGCGTTCTAAAGCGCAAATTTCCACGAACGTTTGCGAATTTTTAGGAGAAACTAGCTATGACGATTTAAAGAAAATACTTGTCAAAATTTTGCAGATTAAAAATGAGCATTGAATCGTAAACTTACCTGTCAGTCGGAATTACATCTTAGGTACAAGTACATGACCAAGTATTTGAAAATGATCACTTGGTAGCTGATTTTTGAATGGTAAAAAAGCGATGAATATAATGCAGTTTATAGCTTTTATTAAATATATTCAGATCTATAATTAACACAGAAAAAAACTTTGCAAATTTCTCAAAAAATCCTTTACAAAAGTACGTAGTGCATTTTTTTTTATGCAGCCACGAAATTCTCTTCGCCAACCTTCTGCTACAAATTCTGTACAGCTTTCAAAACCGATGCGGATATATTATGTACATGCTCAAGCACATCCCACTATCACTGATGAATAGTTTCTCTTATTAAAAAATAAAAATTTAAAAACAGAATGGACTCAAAATGAATAGTCATTTAGAACAGCGCCTGATAAAGCTAGAGGCTAACGATTATCTTAAAATTACATCGTCTTGCAAGATTTTCAGCACATTTCTAATCGGGATTCTATTACGGCAGAAAAAAATTAGCTCGAAAAGCGCTTTCGGGATTATTTTTAAGCCTATATTCTCATTCTACAGTGTGTATATTATCGTGCTACAATCTTCACAGAATAAGTAGTTCACCAAGTGGACGCATTTGATGCTACATTTAGTAAACTAACAACAAATTGGTTTATTAAATGGTTGAATAAAAGGCCCAAGACTGAGGTAAAATCCAGTTGTTTATGAAGTTTTGATAAAAACGAAATGACAGGTGGCCTTTGGAAAAATACAGAAAGATCCAGCATTTATGAGATAGTTTTGTGACTGTCGAAGACTGATATTTGATAGCCTGGGACCCAAGTTTAAAAAATATGGTGTCCAATAAAAACAAAGCAAAAAAATCCCTTTCTCTGTAAATAATTCTACAAAAATCTGTCCTAGTGTGCAGAATTCCCCGCACGCAATTTAAATGCATTTAAATTGAGAAATACATTTTAAAATGCAATTCAAAAATCTAAATGCCTTGAATTTTACAGTACTGAAAACCGTGCTTCTACCACTTTCTTTTACTAAAACGAAGTTTTGTTGAAACGAAAAAGAAATATTAAAATAAAATCGGTGTTGCCGACTATTGCCGATTACCTGCAAACTAAAAAAATAACATCCGATGCAAGCAAACGATAAATAGGAAAAAAAACCCCGACAGTTTCTTTAAAGTCAGATTCGTAACGGCCAGTTTCGATTAAAAAAGAAAAAGAGCGGATACGCTAACCCCTTGCCCCACCCCGCTAGCAATAAGGTATTGTTGAACCGACATAAAGACGAGAACGAACACGTTTAATGAGACACCACTGAAGAGCAGAGAAGAGCTGCTAAGTGGTTCGGTTACACGAGACCACGTTTCGGGCCCCAGCTTCTACGAGTTTAGAGGACGTTGGGGCCGTGTTTTCGGGGAGTTTTCGAATCTGCACGTTGGCGCAACAGGGTATAACATTGAGTGTGACCTGCCCTCTGTTCTGGTCCAGAAGGGAGGGTTTAGGACCGCGAAGAGGAGATTCAACAGACGGCATGTTCGGTGATGGGGTTTTCGGTGATGCGCACCCCCTGTCGCATGGCGTTCGCCAGGTAATCTTCGTCGATGGATTGAGAACGAGACTGACCCAGCTTCACCCTGGACAGCGAGGGTACTGCACGAGAAAGGAAGACCAACGATGTTAATAAAACTGAATACGAGTTCACGCATTTACTATATCGAACAAACACGAGTCAGACACGATCAGAACTACAGTCAAAGTCTGCATTTCATAACCAAAACCAGAGCAAAGATATAAGGTATACATAAAAGTAAGAGACGTTTGCGAACTTATTTCATACACTTAAAGAGGTTTGTCCTAAAACCGAGATTTATTCATTTCATAATTTAAAAAAAAATACTTTCGGGGATAAAACATTCCAAGACTTGCAAGAACCGCCAAACACAAACATTAAACCAACTCTGGGCTTCACCAATCACAGCTTTTCAGCTTATAGCTTCTGCCTTCCAGCAAAGAGTAAGCCAACCAATGCCCAACAGATGGAAAGTGAGTCATGGGACAGGAAAGATTAATCGCACAAAAAACTCTTGCATTCTATTGGTCCATTTGAATTCACAGTCTATGCTTTAAATGAAAAAAAATAGGTTGATGGAATGCCCCGGGTCCCAAAGTCATGCTTAAAAGTTGTTGGTAATGATCAAGACACCACAGCGCAACCAAATTGAAAACTGGACGCAGAGACGAACAATGACAGGATCCGATTATTTCAAACCAAATATGGAATTAGCTAAGCATGGCAATTGAATATTGCGCCTTACCTTCGACTGAGCACGTTGAAACTCTCCTCTTATTATGGACCGCTTGCAATCAAATCAATGCATGCGATTAACAGCACGAACAGCTTAAAACATAATATAGGAATTGAAAAGGAAGAAAACTAGCTTTGAATAAGGAAATCTTTGAAAGAAAATCTATTGAGTGAATGTAATTGGTAGTTGTGTCCTGCCACCAACAGGATTCAGCATTAATCAAACTAAATAAGGTCCATGCCCTATATCGATGCATTGATATTAGTATTCAGTCCTGGAAAAACCAAGGACCAAAGCTCGTGCAACTAAGATTAACAAACCCTGATTTTATATTCTGCATGGTTTTAGAAAGATACTGCATGATGAGCATGGAATAATTGAGATTTTGATCCAATTAACATTTCTAGTTTTGTTATTTGCCCATGAGTACAAACGAAATCTGACTGCCCATTGCTTCATCAAACATTTCAAAACTTATTTTAAAGTGGTTATGAGTTCCCCTTCCAATACATTTAATATTGTCACATGTAAAAGTCATGTTAAGAGAAAATTGAGATGTTTCAAATGATAGTAAAGCGTGTGGCTTCTACAGTTAGTGATGCGCTCCCGTATTTGCTCGCGTATAAGCTTCACTTTTTCCTGAAAATTTCTATATTTGAAGAAGGGGGTACGGCTGATACACGCACTTCTAAAAATTGTTGTTTAATGGCATATCACATTTCCATTTATGCCAAAACTGAACAGAAAAGGACTTCACGACAGGGGATATTAATAGTTTTAACGGTTTTACAGTAAAAAGTTAATTTTTAGAATGACTTCATTTTTATTAAAACTAAGGCTTAATTTCGGGATGCGGCTTATACGTGAACAAATACGGTAGTCTTGTTAACGCCGATTAAAAGGTTGATTAATTTGCTCATGGTTAGCGAGAATAGTTTTTGAAGAGAGTAAACACTGCGCTCGTTAGGCGAGAGTCATTCCAAGGTAAATATGCGGGTTGCAATTTAGTTAATAACAAAATTAAATCCAAATTTCAATCGGCTTGGTACTTACCATATCCTTGGCCTTGTAAAAACAACCGCAATGCTTCGCTAACCTTAGCCGGCTGCTCCTCCAGGACATGACCACAATCTTGTAACTGCAATGCAAAAAAAATTGGAGAAATAAATTTAATATAAACAATTACCGGACAGCCTAAAGCAGCAAACATCAACTGAACCCACCTTCAGCCAATTTGAGTTTGTCGGATCCAAGCGACCGTTCATTACCACCGTGTCGTCAACATGCGGAGAACTATTCCCGGTTATCATCATGACCGGACACCTGGCAATCAAAACACACTCGGGGTTTACGAGTGCTTCTTAAGTTATAATTGCAGAAAGCCGAGAAAATCAATAAAAGCGAGAACATTCGAGAGCAGCACTGACTTGATCATGCGAGTAGCCTTCTTCTTAAGCGGATCCATTTCACGGATGATGGATAGATCGCTTCGCCTAAACCACAAAGAAAACAAGATAGCGAAATGGATTAGCTCGGCAAATTGCTAAGCATCTGATGTGGAATGAAAATCCCCAGAAAACCTTACTTGATGTACGAGTCGATGAGCAGGCCCAAATTGAAGGCGTTTACGTTCTTTTCGAAATATTGTTTGTAAACGTGGACCAGATCGTGATTCCGCTCTTCGGACACCTTTTAAAATGATTATCGATAATTATTAATGCCCCATGATAGAAAACTAAAAACTCAAGACAAAAAAATTGTGCTATGAGCACCTTCGATGCAGTTTAGCTTTCACCGAATAACGAATAACTTACACTTGAAAGCAAGGAACCTTGTCCGCCTACAGGTGTTACAAATGTACATGTATTTTGTTCAGCAAGGAGATATCCAACTTAAAATCAGAATATCTACTATTGTAAATAATTCATTGCTCTTTAATATGCGCCAAAATTGGTTACAATTCCACATTAATTTCTCTGGTGAAGAGTATTAAAAACAGTAAACAATGTGGATTTTTTAGACATCTGCATGCCTTTACCACCTGTCACTTTAAAATAGTTTCTGCGAGGATTCAATGTTTAAAAGTTTAAAGAGTTGCGTGATAATGTTTTGCATTATTTGTTCGAAGCCTGATGCATCATCGATATAACTGGTTTGAATTTATGGCTTTGCATTTTCAGGCTTTAAATTGTTCACAAAACGAGCTATTACGATTTTACATTGGACATTACTTGCTGAACAAAATTCATCAATTTTTTAATACGTTTAAGTAGGTCAGTTTCTTCCCTCGCAAGTGTATTTTAACCGATTCTGAATTTTTCCTTCTAATTCCTTACCTTGCCAAAATGGTGCCACATGAGATACTCCATGGCTGACTGGGTCATTCCCTTGGTTTTTAAGTGTCTGGCATTCAGCTTCTGGTAGCCCCATTCAATCCATCCAGCCTGGGTCGATACGCAGTTGACCAGAATGAGGGCGTCCACTTTATCGGGATGCGCAAGCTGCAATTAATTAATTCGAGGAACATTTTAGTGCTGTACTAAAATTAAACAAGGTGAAGGCAGCGAAAGATTCTCTTACCGAAAACCTGGCTAGAATGTTAGCTCCAGCTCCAACGCCAAATCCAACTATGTGCTTCAGCCTTAAGCAGGAGAACCAACATTATTGATCTCTAAGCAATTTATACCGCAACAAATAAGACCATAATTGTCTAATACAAAGCCTTACCCGTAGAAATCCATCACATTTGAAATCATTTCAGCCAGCAAATCCATGGTAGGATACTCGAACCTAAGAATCAAAAAACGAAATCATTAAGTTGCAACAATCAGGCTCTCAATTTCTCAGATAGTTTGTGAAATTGAAGATGCCATCCTTTCTGGAGTTATTAATCATCATGTAAAGTTTAATTCCACAATCTGTTGTAAAAGCGATTTATATGTCCAATTATTCATATAATGTGTATTAAAATAGGCAATAAAATATTTTAAAAACTAGAAATTAACCCCTGCAGGCATTTTGTTTAGAAATTGCTGGACACATTTGGATGTTTTACACTATAGTACTTCACTGGTTACTAAAATGTATTTAAACAGCATTTGCTTTCGCTAGTTATTTAAAGAAACATTTAAACAGCAATTTAAAAATTCCACCACTTAATTAAACATCATTCAACATTCCTGTTTTATGATTTTCTAATTTATATTTTAGTCGATTTTAAATTACATTGATGATTTAACACTCGTTATATGAATAATTGAACGAATGCATTGCTTCATTGAAGACCTGAACTTCAACAACATGGGAAAAAAATTTCAAGGTCACTTTTTACATATACCAGTAATCGATTTATTCTTGGGAAAGTAATAATTGCCTACTATGGAATCCAATTATTTAAAGTATTATTGATTTTCTGAATTTTTCCTCTCACAGCCATATTCAACATTCCCCAGAGCATTTCTTGCCAGATTAGAGAAACAACCGAACAAATTAAAACTATGGCTAATTAAGACAATGGATTCAAAAAATATTTGAAGCCCCCAAGGTAGTAGTTCTCTGCCAACTCAAGGGGCGAATTTTCAAGAAGCAAGAAAAATCAATCCGTTGAAGTAGGGAGAGAGAGAACCCGTTTGTAGTTGGAGACTATCGATTCCTCAAATCCAATGATGGTTCATTCAGCCATCTAATTGAAGCAATTTCTCCCAAAGCACACCTGGGATCCACGAATAGTCATCCCGATTCAAGCTACTAGCTCCATTACTGGACATAGAAAGACATTTATGATCGAATGGGCTTTAATAATTCATAACTCTAGAAACAAGGATTGATCGCCGAAAGGTTATTTTAAGGCTGGTGGGCAATTAGGGGAACTGCATTACCAAGTCTGGAAGGTTTCCAAATTGTCTTTTAAAATGAATGCATATCCTACGATTTTTACTTCGCTGACCTTTAATGAAAAGAAGAAAAGATTTCTTTTCTTCAAAGGTTGTATCTAAATGGATCTTAAATAATTTTCGTACAGCATTGATGGCAAGCATTAAAGAAGACCCTGACATCTTTTTGGTGGATATTGTTCAGTGTAAAGGTCTTAAGAGATTGTAAATTTGATTTCAGTGGGCATAGTTTTTAAAACAATTTTTTTTGCGCAATGTTTGTTGGTAAATAGACTGAACACAGAAGTTCATTAGGGAATGGCGAATCTTTAGAAATATAACCAAATAATTGAAAAAAAAACAATAAAAAACTTGTTTAGTGGAAAGGCTTCAGGGAACGTTTCCTATAGAAGCACAAAAGTACATTATTTACACATAAAAGCCATGAATGCATCATGGCCTAATTGAAAGGTTTCTTCCGGGTCTCTAAACCTCGGTTAGAAAATCAATAAACGCTCCTGCGTAATTTCGCAAAGATGAATTTATGTCACGCTATAACTGCCTTCCAAGGGAATGAAGAAAACAAAAGCTGTCTTAAATAAGGACGTCCTATTTGTCATTCGGCTAATTTAAAACAAACGGTAAACCAGTTTCCCCAAAACTAATCGTTTATAGTGCAGCATTTCACTCGATTGCAAACTTCTTTTTTTCAGAAATCCAGGAAGATGACATCCTCAATATGAAGACATGGTAACTAGAAGGACTTACCCATCAGGCAGGGTGGCAGCCCCTTCTTCCTGTCCAGGAGCGTTGATGTAGTAGACGCAAAAGCTTTGCAGGAGAATTCGATTATCGACGAAATTGAAAAAGGACTGGAAGCAGGCTGTGTCTGAAAATGTTGGAAAGGAAAAAAAATGCAGATTTTTGAGACAAAGGCACCCTATTTAAGCAAGATCCTTGAAAAATTCCTGACCATTTTTCTCTTCCCTAACTATTCCTGACTTTACAGGTGCGAACCAACCCTTAAATAAATGGGACGTTTTCAAACTATAAAAACTAGCTTAGTCCCTAGTGGACAACCAAGTCTACATGGGAAAAAATAACATTTTGCAATTACAATAAGTAATTGAAGCAAAAACGCAATATTGCATGATGGGCATGTCAGGCTTAATTAATTTTCTTAAATCCTATAACATATACCCTGACAATTTCAGTTTTGCAAGCAATTACGATAGATAATTGCAATCAACCAGTTTAAAAAAATTGTGCATCTAATTAATTTCTCTAGCGGCCAAAGTTGTTTCTTCCATCTTAAAAAAAACACAAATTGTCGATTTACTGGATCGGTTGTTTGGTTCCGAAAGCGAATTACATTTTCGCCATACGATCCAACCTTATCGAATCCAATATTTGTTTAACTTTTGTAACAAAAACCAAACGTAACACTCGCTGACGTCATCAAAAATTGAGTCAATTACAAGTAGTGGAGTAAGAAGAGCATGAGAGCACGTACGATTCAGTCCAATATCGTGATAGGCGAGGATGGCTGGTTTGCTTCGATCCCCTTGAACAGCCACTACCATGGCGCCATTCGGAGTTTCGATTTTATCTTCCTATAAAACGGAGAAATCAATAAAAAGCTCTTCAGATGAAACGAAAATAAAAGTTCACTGCAACAACAAAAAGTGGGCGTTCATTCGACCGTGTTACGCAAAGATTACATCGTGCTGACGAAATTAAGTCCAAATAAAATATGAAAAGAAGAAGGGTTTTGGGTTCTGAGGAGGCCTTTAGAAATTTATTTAAGAATAACCACAATTAATTAGGTGCTACTCTCACCTTCTTCTTACAGAAAAAGTTAAGGTTTCACATCTTCAGAGATTTAATTTAGTGATGATGTGACGATGCTCGTGATTACACAAACAAAGTGGTGGAAAACCTATTTTTCAATGTAGACACTTGCAGCAATTTGCAGCAACACATTCAGAATTTTTTTTAATCCTCTGTGATCAGCCAATTCTCAGTCTAAAACATCATGCAAGTCTGCCAGGCCTCATCAGCAATGTTTTTTTTTAAAGCAATGTACAATTTTTTATATATTGATGATGGGAACGCTGCATATAGGTGGAGATTTTATAAAAACAAAATAATTATAAATTACAGAGTTTAGCATTGTTACAGAAAAAAAAATTGCAGAAAAATATCAATGAAGAAAAAGTACAACGCTATATGCGAAAGTATTTAAAACATCAATTTCAGCTTGTTTTTATTAAATTTATTTACATTGTCCACTCGGCTACTTCTGCAAAACACCATGCAAGTCCGTCAGACCTCATCAACTCTTTATAAATATTTTTACCAATTGGATTACAAATTGAATTGAATTTGTCACAAGCGTTTTTTTGTGTATAGATAATGGGAGCGCTGCACGGTGTATATATAGGTGAACATTTTATAAAAAAATATTCGAAATTATTGATTTTAGTCATTGTTTCCAAATATATATACAACATTTTCCGAAGAATATTAATGAAGAAAAATTACAACGAACCTGTCTGAAAACGCCAAACCATCAATTTCAGCCTATGTTTTTATGCATTACATTTATTTATTTATTTTTGCAAAAAAATAAATCAAACTCCAGTTCACTTCTTTGCCAAGTCTGAGGCAGAAATTTTCATTACAATCACTCGGATCCATAGCATTACTGGCTGACCATTTTACGTTGGAATGCACTTTCAAAGAACTACCAGAAATCCAATTTGGCAAAGATGTTGGTTTCAAATCATCTGATAAATTGGATAGATAGGTTTCACCCTCTACCACCTAATGACAGCAGCGTACTGGTTTTGGGTCTGTATGAACAACAAACAGTTGAAACTGCAATTACCTGCATCAGCAAAGAGGCCGTGTCCTTGGAGAGGGAACGAGCAAGAGGATACTGCAGCTGGATGTTCTTCAGCTCGATGTCGTCCATGTTGTCGCTGGGCATGTTGCTGAAAATTGATGAAGAAAAAAAAGCACTGGTTAGTAAACAGGAACAAGGAGCAAAATAAGGAAGAAAAAAATGACAAGAAAACTAGCCCATCCATCAAGAAACAAGAGGCAATTATGTGAGTCCTCCATTTGATTTACGTGCAAGAACGAAATCCCAACAGTAACAACCGACATCCTATTTACAGTTGATCGTTGTTAATGAACAATGTCAAGAGTACAGACAACTCCAACCCCCTTCCCCCAGGGTACCTGATGAGCGACACGATCCAGATTCGTGTTTCTGGCGAAGCAGGCCACTGGCCAAAGGTCAAGAGGGGTCTTCCCACTGGCTCTGCCAAGGGGCGCTTGGGATCTCACCTGATAATGGTATGCTCTTCAAAATGCACCACACCCAAGCCAAAAAAAAACACTGAATAATTCATGGATTTATGACATTAATGACCGTTTGCAGAGCTAAAAATAGCTGGACTTGCTTCCGGTAATTTCATAGCTACATTTTTTTCTATTTTTTCGTAGAACGAAGTAGCCTCGCCTCAATTATCACAATCAAGTTTTCGATCAACTTAAAACATTAAGCTCGACCAAAAAGAATGCCCACCAGGCAAAAAAAAAAAATACATTTTTGGTAAATTTTTTCTCGTTATTTTTTTATAATTCGAAAATTACATATACTTGAAACAACCTGTAATGCTCGTCTTTGGAGGCTTCATGTAAAAACTAACTCAAACCCTAACGGACAGCCGTGGTATGTAGCGATTTTTGGGATTTCAAGCAAAAATTTGAATAAATATAATTTTAATATTTTTATTTTTTCTAAACTTTCATCATTAAATTGATTTGATATTTCTAAAATTGCCCAAACATTATGAAAACCATGATAATTGGATTAAAGATTTTTTTTTTAAACGTTGGACATTAAATTGATTTGGTGTTTTTAAAAAAAACTGTCCTAGATTTGCTTCACTGCCTTTTCAAAGAACTTTAATGACTTGTAGGCCCACCCTAAGTATTCGGCTTTGTCATCACTGTAGCATTAATTTTGACAGATTTTGATAGAAGTCTGCAATAACTTCAACATGTTATGTCACCGACGCACCGGTCCGATGTACGTTTGGCATATAAGATAAATGTCATCAACGATGGTTGGATTAATCCCCAATTTGGGAATGCGCCAGAAGAATTAATCCTTTCTTGTAGCCAACTTGTTCGCCTCTTTGCTAACCTCATAGCTATTAGCGACTGCCTCTAGTTCACTAAGTAAAGTCAGCAAAAAATCAAAAAATAAAAGAGCATATAATGCATCAGTGCTCCTAGTCAAAGAAACCCGAATTAGTTCCCAAACAATGACGTCATGCGTCTCTAGCATCGCTGGCTGTTGACAAAATCCATAAGACCGGAAATGCGTAGCAACCGAGAAGCGATGATTTATGCCATCCTTAAAGTGTTAAGGCCACAGAATCCAGCAAACTGGCGTTTGACGTGATGCAAATAAATTACACGAAATGAGAATACGACGCCAGCCCTAAAATGCGAGCCAATTAAATGAAACGTTAAATCTTACCGGTCTCAGAATCAATCAGCTTTC
This sequence comes from Rossiulus vilnensis, assembly GCA_034700785.1. Taxonomy (NCBI): domain Eukaryota; kingdom Metazoa; phylum Arthropoda; class Diplopoda; order Julida; family Julidae; genus Rossiulus; species Rossiulus vilnensis. The sequence continues at coordinate 12,204 of JAQIXS010002292.1, forward strand.
GATAAAGAGCGGTGTGTTGGTAATAACAGTAAAGCTGCTTTTGTGCCATTAATTAACAATGCCACACAATTAATCACGAAAAATCAAGTTAGCTTATATGGTATATGATGCTCTCAAAATATACATCTTCGTATTAGCAAATTGCTTATCATTACTTTGTTTCAAACAGTTGATAAAAAACCTAGAATGATGCTGGGGAATTCGAATTGACAAATGGAATGCATGAGCCCGTTTGCGATTAATCATGCCAGTTTCATAACGCATGTGCCGTATTTTGGGTTTTATCAATGCTGGAAGACATAATCTATAAGCTAAATATATCTCATTAGTGACTCAGTGTCGTCCTAGTTTTGGACACATAGTCTTAAGATGAACCACGTTTTCATAACGTATCAAAATGATTTTCGTATTTTCCTAAACTGTCCTGATTAAAGCTAAAGCCGCAGCAATAACTAACACTAATGACTACACATTCTCAATCACATAACATTTAAATCAATTCCATGGACATGTAGACACCCTAATCATCTACTGCTGCTGTTTAGCCTAATTAAATGACGAATGAGTCAATTAAAAATTGCAACCAGACAACGTATCCAGACTGTCTGGTTACAGAAGTAGAAATTAAAATCAAACAGCCTTAATTGCGAGCTATGCGTCGATCACATTTACTTACAAGACTGAAAATTGGATGCAAAATCTTCAGGTATTTAAAAGTGGACTAAGAATGACAAGTTGAAAAAAAACTTTTTTTTGCCCCCAGAAGTGAGCAATCAACGTCAGCTCGTAGCAATGTAAGGATGCCTCCCATTCGGCGCCTTTCAATTTCACGTAGGCTACACATAATGTACATCTCACCAAACTTGGTTAACTTTAATCTGACATAACAGCTTAATCAGCCTTAGCAAAGTTATGACAGCAGAGCCTCTTTTAATTTACTGTTGGCCGGTGACGTTCGTTTGACGTCAAGCGTTGGTATCCTCGCACGCCAATGACCCTAAGGCAACGCTATTTGTGCCGTTGATTTATCATTCTGCATGATGACCAGTGGTCATCTCAGATTCCGTTTACTGGATAGGATAGTTACCGTTCAGTAGCGCAACGGACTATGTGGTTAGGAATTGCAACTGCACGTGAGCGCGTGATTTCGTTCCAAAAAGGAACGCCCCGTTCCATTAATTGCATTAGGTTTGGACATGTGATAAATTATATGTCTCATGCTTTTTAACTTCGTTGAAATGCGATAAAAAAACCCAATAATTACATCTACTAAAAGCTCACGCATCATTTCCACTGAAAGTACGAAAGAATGAGGTCCAAATGTCAGAAGATCCGCAGGTGGGTGAAAAAAAAATTGAGATGTCAAAGTGAAGTAACAATCTTCAGCTCTTGACATCTATTGGGTCGCTCAAATACTTTTTTCAATTGCGTTTCAATTCCCAACTTTTGTGGATAAAAGGCAGCCTTCCTCGTATGGAAGCCCACTTTGAATCATCCAAAGTATACTCGAGAAGATGTTGCAAAACAGATAGTAGTGTGAGATGACACATCACTCCAATCGAAAAGCAATTTCACGCGAAGCACTTTGCAAAAACAGAAAAGCGAACAAAAACAGGGGCAAGAGATGACCATAAGTAGCCATTTATCCATAACTTCGCAGATAAACGTTGCGTACAGACCGAGTGCATCTATCCACTGTTCTATCTATGTCTGTCATAACTTTTCCAAATCCATCTGAAATTCGGTCGTAAAACATTTCACCCACGATATAATTTCTCTTTCTTTTTAATGAGTTTTGTGAAAAACACAGACAAATGAGCTATACTGATTGAAAAAAGTTAGATACACGAGTGCATGTGCAAATTTTTAACAATATCAGTGACGGATCCTGTGGAACAATTCTTTAATCTGATGTTTTTAAGGCGTACCATACTCAGAAACTTATTTTTAGACATACGTTTCTCAGTAAGTGCACCAGCATCTTTTTTTTCCAAAGATTATATTTCTGAAAACTTCAGCCAATTTACAAAAATAAATCATACCAAAATAGCATTTTTGATCTTTCATAGAACTGGCCTTCGATCTTTCCTTAATATTCCTTCCTAAAATGTTACAAAGGTCAAACTAAAACGGCATTTTTGTCTTTCATTAATTGGCCTTCTGTAAATTGTTTAAATGTACCAAAATTCACAATAAAATGATATTTCTTATCTGCCATGGTCTTCCATGTTTCCTTACACTGATCTTTCATAAATTGGCTTTCGATGTTGCCCGAGTATATTTTCCTAAACAATTTACAAAAATTCATACAAAATAGCATTTCTGATCTCCCTCCGATCTGATCTTTCCTAAATTGACTTTCGATGCTATAGACAGTTGAATTTTATTTCTTAAAATTGCAGCATACCAATTAAAAATGTGATATTCTAGAACCGCCACAAAAGAATTTGCATCGCAATTTCCCCTAATTTTATGCCCTTTAAAATGTCGTACGTACTTGTATATAGGTGGTTTTGTTCTCCAAAAAACATTTTTGACCACGAACACAACTGGAACAAGAGCTACCCATTAGAGAAGGTTTGCAATTTCCTCTAAAAACCAACCAAAAACCATCCAGACTGAGATGCCCTTCAAGAAGCTCACCAGATTTTGGAAGTCAACTGCGCTCTGATCGGGAATTAGATTAGCAGTAATGTCTCTCCAGGGAAATCCATGGCAGAAAGCCAGTGAAGGAAGAAGAACAATATGGGCCCAATGACGTCACTGCCAAGTTATTGGTCCTGTAACGATGAGGATTTTCTCACTTTTGGCCATCTCAGTGCTGCGTGCATTACCAAAAATGAGTTTGGATCGGATTTAATTTCCCGAAATTCAATAAAAAAGAGGGCACCCCGTACGCCATCTTATGGCATTTCAAAACTCACCAAGGGTAACCTTCCTTCGCAATGATTGTGCTGCCTGTTTTCGCTCAGGAGGAATGGCATAACAATCGTTTGACGGATCGATGCCGTATTCCAAAGGTGGCCTAACCTACTTCGTCACTTTAGGGCACATCAAACTACTTTCTTCTCCCCCAGAATCCATGACGTGCAAGCGAAGGCTCTCAAATGTCACCAATCCAATTTCAACCATGGTTGCGAAGCTCATAAATGAGGGTCGCTGGGATTTATGGACCTATTTAATAGGCCTTTGGATTAATGGAGGTTGGGGCAGCCTACCCACGGTGTTCAATATTATTGCGGATTTAACAGAAGAGTTCTTTTGGCTCAAGCATTACACTGCAACCAGTATTACGTGACTAACATCATGGGGTCAAGCGTGTCTGTTTCTGTCCAAAAATAACTGCGATTAAAATTCTGTATAAATGAAATGCTATCAGCGTACCAATTTTAAGTTATTTAGGACAAATTAATGTCGGAGTAATTCTGTACGGAAATGTCCAATGAGTAGTGCACAGCGCATCAGGGCCACTCGCTAAAATGTCACTCGGGGTTAACGAACATGGATGAACTACTTTCTTGGAAAAGCCAAGTGTTTCGTGTCATTACCCTCGCAATTAAAAATCCATGGCGGTTTCCAGTTTGCACCGTAGGCCGCACTGCCATGGATTGAAAATCTAAGAGCTGTAACGCACCTCGCGCCAATTTTTTCAACCCATTTAATCCCACTTTAGCATATTGGATTTCCTCCACGCACAGATTTGTCCATCGAGCAGCTTTTAACGATGGAAAAACGAAGATAATTCGGTGCTAAAGAGATTGCCACTGAGGATAAACTTGATGACAAAAAATGTCTGTTCATGATGATGGAAATGCACAAGAAATCCAATTTGGGGATGACCAACCAGAAGAGTGGCTACCACCTGATTACTTAGCCAGAGAAATTTCACCCCTAAACTATATATAAATATATGCTTGCATAATCTTTAGGTACTGAAGTGGATTAATTTTAAGGACCAGAATTAAGGATGCCCACAACATGCAAAAAAACCATCCACATTTTTAAATAAAATAGTTATTATAATTGCGAAATTTATGTTCCCCATCATAGAGCGGATTATCCACTAGGGTATAAGCTGTTTTTATGAATTGAAAATGTCTCGTTTATCTACATGTATTAAAAAAATTAAGTGAAACGGCTCATTAATATAAAAAATGCATGGCTCTGATTACACTTCTACAAAATGGCAAATCATTGCTGAATTTAAAAAACCGCTGTGAGATTTTCGAAATGAAGTGCTTTCCCGCAATTCAAGTTCAATTTCTTTTTATTTCGTTTTTGTTTGTAAATAAACAGGGCATTTTCAAATATAAAAAAACAACTCAGCCCCTAATAGACAACGCATTCCACCAAGTGAAAAATAAATTTAGCAATTATAATAAGTATTTGAAACAAATTCATTTTTTTGTGTTTTTAAACTATTACATCCGACCACACGATAAACAGAATTAAGTTTCAAGATTTTCATGGCGGAATTTAATAAAGACAAATCACAAATCCTTGCCGATTATTCGGTTTAGTCAAAAAATCACGTTTGAGATTCTTCAAATGTTTGTAGTACCTTAGATGTATTACCTGATAGATATCATTTTCAGCAAGCGTTCATTAAGTAGCTGTTAAATTGTGCATGAGTCGCAACCTGTGCATGCAATGAGATCTATCAGCTTTAAATCCCAAATGGGAACTGATCGTTAGTCATCCAAATAGTAATTATTCATGTAGAAAGCGCACTTTCTGCGACTGTTTAGGTCATAAATAATTCAGGGCGCATTAGACCATCGAGCGAAATACACGTACGTTTGCCTTACCTAATAAAACACGGATGCACAAAAAGTGGCGAAATTCGTGGCGAAAAGCAAATAAATATTTACCGTTTTTTCATGGATTTCATCAGACAAACACGCCTGCGTGCATTTGGAATTTATAAGGCAGCTATCAGCGATGCTAACCCACTACTGTTTAAAATATTAACAAAAATGGGTCACGTGAACACATTACGAAAGTCTGGCAGCCAAATTATTACACCAGCTCTTGTATATACCGAAAATATTACAGTAACCACGCACAGGGGTATGCGGGTAAGTCTCAAATCTTCTCCAAAATAATCTCCAATAAACTTCCAGGTAAATATCAACAGCAGTATATCAAAAGCTCTTTATGGCTCATTTTTTCGTCGTATCAGTTAAAAAAAACCCTTTTCGTAATCATTTTTTGTTAGCATTCTTTGTGTTATATAATTTTAATCAGGCACTTAGTTCGAAGTGCTAAATAATTAGGTACATTTTGGTTATTATTTCGAAATCATGTATGCATCTTTTTCATTGAACACGGTATTCGTGAAGTTTTCCTTTCTAAGATCAACATACCATTAAGATTTATTTGGTGTTATTTTCCCAGTTATCAACAAAACTGTGATAATTTTTATATATAGTACATGCACTACTATCATCAGGGTGCCTCTATAATACTAAATTTTCAACTTCTTTAAATACTCCCTGAATTTCCAGTGCTTTTGTAAAACAATTTTCCATGACTATCCTGACCAATAATGCAACACTTGTTATTCCAGTAGCCACCTTAACTATGCGAATGCAAATAAATTATTGATGCTAAATTTCGCTAACTTTTTCTAAATAAATCAATATTCCCCGACTTCTCCACGCCTTTTCAATTTCCCTGACAAATCAGGGTTTTAAAAGTTTTCCATGCCTGAGGGAACACTTTATCATTAGCATCAGCAAGTTTGGCGATAACAGCTTTGAAAATCTGTTTGAACACCACGCTCCAAATATAATCCAAAATGCCAAGACTCTTTCCCACCAACCTTCAATGTGTTTCCAATACAGAACATCCAAATTCAAAGTTCAAACCATGGTTTAAACACAGCGTCATTACAATAAATTCTAAGTACTGGTTATGATACTGGTTAGTGTCATATCCAGGAACTTGTTTCCATCAAAGAGATCATGAACATTCTCATCGAGGTGAAACTTCAAAACAGACATTATGCCCGATAAACATTTGAAAACAGCCAAATATTGAGGTTGATTGAAAGCGAAAATATGATAATAACACTTGGATAGGAGACATTATTCGGGATTGCGACACTCAAAAGTTAATTAGTGTCATTCAGCAAACTCATTTCCCTACTGTTTAACTTTCAAAACAGAGAGGCATTTGTGACGGATGCAAGAGGCCTTTCAAGAGATAATAATACCAGTAACGACGTAAAACATACGCCTTTCAATCATTACCAATTCAACAGAGCGAAATGATAGTCAATTTCACCAATGAAAAACAAATGATGCCAGTGAAAACTGCTTCTGCCAACAATGGTTTTGCAACAAGTGCGCAGCAGGAGGGCAAGTAATAAAACAATCATTACTTCGTCATTAATTAGAAATACCACCCTGTACTCAGTACTGCGTATAAAAATCACAGATGCAGAACTTTTGATTTTTCAAAAATAATTCAAGTGTCGTCCGTCCAGTGGATATTATTTCGGGCGAGGAATTAAGATAACATCACGAAAAGCTGGCTGACAATGACTTGTTTCGTCAAAATTAGATCAACAACAACAACAACAACAACAGTAAAGGTAAGAAATATAATTTTGATAATAGTTTTATAGCTATCTTAGTTTATAGAACATTAGTCAGAAATTGCGCTCGATTCGATCATATTCCAAGCGATTTATACTAACAATATCCTTATTATTTGAATGCACTACAACTACATTCAAATAATCATCTGTCGATTAAAAGTAATGATTCAATTCAATCCTACTCTGCATCTTTCTGTCAGCAAAGATATGCCAAGTGATAGGGATGGGGATGGAGGGGGAAAGTAATCTATCAACCCAATTGAATTTCTTGTAACTTAAGGCTATGATAAATATGATAAAAAACATTTATTTTCTGTGCGTAGGTCGGCCAAAATATGAATAATAGCAAATGTCAGGTTATATGTTAACCCAAACAAACTGCACCACACATACAATTACTGGAAGAATATAATATTTCACCAAAATAATTTAATCGTCCAGACTGTGAAATTGCGAAAGATTTATAAAAAATAAAATAAAATGGGTATCCGGGAACAATTTTCATGCAAATCACCAAAAAGATTGCCAATAGTGCAATCCATGGTCAACTGTCAAAATGTCTATAAACGCAGGATGTAACCAGATATCATGTTGTCATGGATATTGGAAACGTGCTTTCAAAATTTCACTAATTTATTAATGTTTCAATATTTTTCTTGCGTTTTTTGATAAAGAATGGCTAGAAAAGACACCATTATAATGCGACGCTTGATTTGACACCTTCTTTCGATGCATTAAATTACTTCACTTCTTACATATTTATATTGAAAACGTGCGAGTCTCAGATTCGAGCAATAATACTTTGCCACTTCGACTTTCCTCCTTGCCCCCCCCCCCCCCTCATCAAATATCATACTTAAAATTCGGGTGTCCAACTTATTCTCGAGTTGCCTGATTGCATTTTTTTGATTTTGGATATGGGAAATCTAACGCAGGCCAGCAGCCTTCGTTGAGCAACGAATTCTGACTCTTTGAGCGTTTGACAACTTCCAGAACTCCCAAATTTCGCCACCAAAAAACTGGTGAAATTCAGCTGTCAAACGAATTTTCGACAACGAATTTTGGCAGTCAACAATCTGTCAGGAAACAATCTCTGAACAGCAATCGCTTTGTTCTGGCAGTCATTTGCAAGATGGATTTCGGGTCAACGGAATCGTGTTCTGGCACTTACGTCTGGTTTTCGGTGGTCGGTGGCACCACCGTCACGTCCTCGGTTTCGACCGTGGCCGCATCATCGGGGTTCTCGCAACTCATGATGGTGGTCAAAGATTCTCAATCAAGAGTGGGGGAAAAAATCCGAATTCCTTTGTAGTGCTGTGACGATCGAACGCTGAAGAGAAATCCGAACTGAAGAATATGATCCACACAGAGTGAGAGCACAACCAGAAATTGCGTAGGAGCTGATGTCGTTAAGGGGGGGGTCGAGGGAGTGATGACTCCTCTCAGATGTGCAACCGTGGTTCCGGTGAGGCTCTACGGCGCTCTCGGGGCGCCTTCGACCGCTCCATCGATTGAAAATGTGCTAATAACAACAGCTCTCAGTATCTAAACAACCACTGAGAGGCCTGATCACCAGAAGCACACCCCTCGGTTTTTTTTTCATACTTTTTGTAGATCAGCACCCAAACACCGAGCGCTTGTCCCAAATAATCAAAGGTCTCCAGTGGGAGACACCGCGATCAAGACTGGAGGGAGACTCAATGCATGGGACTTCAAAAAAAAAAAAAAAACTAATTTGCCTGGGAAACAAACGAAAATATTAACAATTATAAACAATTCATTGGTACTAAGAGCACCTTCCATTGGAATTGGTAATCAAAATTCAGCGCGTATAAGGGGTTTTTTCCCTGACTTTCCAGGCGCGCATGATCCCTGCATCAGACGCTGGAATTTCATTCTAAAAGATAACCCTTAGCTAACAGAAATTAAGTTTGACAATGATGATGGCGACCATCAAAATGCGTTGGCAACAATTATCATGGGTTGATGGATAGTAATTTCTGGACAATTGTATTTTAATGGGTGAAATAAAGGGAAATAATTTTTATGAACAAATTAGATATTGGTTCTTCCTACCCAGTTCCAACAATTAACGTTTCGAAAAACAAGATTACAAATCATGGATTTAAGGGATGGTTGTAGGGGAAAACTTCACAAAAACCAGTTTCTTTATCGCGGATTTCATAATAAATACTGTTAAGCACGGGGATACCGGAAGCGAAGTGTTTTTATGAGAATTAGATATTCCCTAAACATTTAGAGCACTTTCCGAACACCTTGTATATTCCGAGCATTTTGGGTGCAACTTCAAGCCATGGTTCAATTGAAAATAAAAACAGTTTTTACAGCCTCGTAAAACAATTTATTTTACCGCACAAATCGTGTTGTTTATGTAGGGCCTGCTAACATCCGATTATAGTCCCCTAGTTTTATCATCCTAAAGTCATTTATTGTTGCATTTCTGTGGTCGTATTCTAGACTAAGTGGATTTTGTACTGGCAAACAACATAACGTATTTATAACTACAATTATGAACATACAGTCCTCCTTTTTTATAGCCAAGGAACTTACCAAATTATCAGTTTTGTCGAGGCTGAGGTTTTGTTTTTGTGTGGTTTATCATACAGTAGCGTGTCTCATAATGCTTTTTGTCGTTTTCTTAATCTAAAAGAAATTCAATCTTTCGTGAAAGACTGGGTCGCTATACACATGGTTCATTTACTACCAATAAAAGTAACCAATTACAACATTCACCCTACGACCTATGAGATATGGATTCCAAATTTATTGATCTAAATTTGGGGAATGCAGACATATCGGAACACTTCTAAAAAAAAATTAATTTTTAATATCGCACGACTAAAATAAACTTGTACCACTTGCATATTACATTTTAATCGTGATAAGCGCATTAAAAGAAACGTCAATTTGTTATTAGAGTGGGTAGATCGATATATTTCTTGCCAAGCAACGTGAAATCAACAACCGACTCACAGTTGTATTTTTTCCAAGCAGACTTTCTTACCATTCAGTCTTTTCAATTTATTTTTCGTGTTAGCAACATTTTTCCATGCCCTGCACAGAAGCCATACGTAGTTTTTACTGAGCATACATTCAGTACGTGGAAATTGACCATAGAACTGACGTTGCCAAACCTTTCTTGGCCATTAATTGCAACTAAGACCGAACCAGAAGTCGAAAAACTTGGGTCTCCACGACAAAACGGCCGCTTTGGCACAGCAGTATTTTGTCAACAAATTCACGAGCCTGCGATTGATTTTGTTGAGTCATTCATTACAATTCCTAAAGGCCAAAATCAATGCAAGGGACTCCTACCGCGATCTTGTGACTTGCCAAGTGTCGTTTGGCTTCATTCCAGTGACTTTTTGAACATATATAGTCATCTTTTTTTAAATTTTTATTGGCGCCAACCACGAACCAAAGCCATTTTAGCACTTTGTGGATGACTGCAGCTCACATGTACGTGTAAATACACTTGATAGCGTCTCAGTTCGCTTAATTAAGTTAAACTACTCGTTCGTATCAACGCTAACAGGTGGCTTTGATTCCTAGATGGCATCAAATGACAGAAAATTAGCAATTAACAAACTGCTGAAAATCGGCACATAATGACTATGTCATGACTTTTCCATGACTTCCATGAACCGAATTTTAAATTCATGTCTTTTATGACGTCTTATGAAAGTCGGCACATTAAGCTATGTGAAAGCAAAGGTAACATTGTTACGTTAAATTTCCCTGCCTTTTTCGAAAAATAAATCTATTCCCTGACTTTTCCATGTTTTTAATTTCCCTGACAATCTCAAGTCTGCTAGGTTTCCCAGAACCGGGCAAACCCTGTTCAAAGACACCAAAACCCGACCATGGTTCACCTGCGAGATCTTAGTGCCATCTATGAAGCTTTCTGACAAACGTAGTTCATAGGGCATATGAAGGTATTCCTTTACTATAGTCTGTTTAAAACTAAAATCTACTGGGAATTCAAATGGACGAAAATAATGAAAGATGTCCTATGACTCATTTTCCGTGCGTAGGACATCGGTGTGGCTTTCCTTATGCTGGAAGGCATAATATATAAGCTGAACGTCTCTATGATTTTGGCTCAGTATCTTCTAGTTTTGAACACGCTACAGCTATTAGAATTGAGAAAAGAAGCATCTGGGAGATTTCCAATCGATATTTTCCGAGAAATATTAGCGATGCATAAAACATGAGCATTTCCTTCGGCGTCTGACGTACGGCTTACATTTTTATTTAAATAACAGGCTTTAAAATGGAAATATACCGTCATCAAATCAACGGTCCATAAACATTGCCAAATATGCGCTTCCTTTTTACTTCCCCTACATAAGAAGTAAAGCTCGTTTTTCGAGGAAATCCATTTATCCGAAAAGCTAAGTGGAAGCACGTATAAAAAAGCAAAGGCATTCAAGAGAGATTTTCCTGTTTTGCGTGACTCTGGATAGTGCATACACATGTCTGAATAGATTGAAATGCTGCAAGAAATTTGCATTTTTTTTTTATTTTGTTAATCCAAGAAAAGAAGATGTTGACTATACTGTACAAACTACCTTGCATACTGCACTTGAATATTTGGGTAGACAATTCTCAGCTTTCCAAAACATTGTTCATCACAAAATTCATACACATATATATATAATTCACTTATGAAATGCGTGTTGTAATACATTTACAAAGAAGGAAAACTCATTTGCTGAAGTGAATTTTCAAATTTAACAACTGCGGATCCAATGCGTTTAAATTTGTCCAATTGAAATTTAAAATCTGGCGCGCTTTATCCGATTAACCAAAGGCGCTTCTGCCATCGAC
>JAQIXS010002293.1:0-23657 GCA_034700785.1 Rossiulus vilnensis
GTTTGCAGTTTTTTTCTTACACAACTTTCTCACATTAAGCACACCCTGGTGGAAAGATTAGTATAATCAGTACAGTAAATATCAGTAGTAATGATATACTGATAGTAGTTTAAAAGTAAGAATATATAGTGATATCAGTAGTAATGATATACTGATAGTAGTTTAAAAGTAAGAATATATATAGTGATATCAGTATAGAAATCAAACTGATATTAGTAGAGACTCACTTACTGATCTTTCCTCCAGGGCAGTAGGCGTACCAATCGGCCACTTGATCATTGCCATAAATCGAGCATTTTTCATCTAAAACACGCCCACTTTTACGTCCTTTGTTGAACGTTAAGGACGTACTCGTCAGGTCAAGTCGATATAAAGTAATAATCCGAGAGAGAGGAGAGTCATAAGGAGACATTTTCGTCGAACGAATTTTTCTCGTAATTAAAACGGCCGATGATTTTAATCACGATGCTCATTCGTTTTATTTCATCGCGTACTTATGTTAATTAATCGGGATATAGGCAGAGGCCGCTCTTTACTAATGATGAACCACTTTTTTCATCTTTTTTTTTACCCCCAATCCATAATTGAGTCACTCCAGAGAGTTATACTCGTGAAAAAATCCTTTGAAAGCCAGCTCATAAATCACTGACAGCCGATGATAATCAACGCAGCTCCGTAATAACCTTCGTGAATTCAATCCAATTTTCAGTCATGGATAGAAGATTCTGCTCTGCTTAATGAACTCCAGGCGGACTTTGTTGTACGTTATTCTCAGAAAATTTGGGAAAATTGTGCGTATTTGGCGACTGATTTTGGGTGGGGTTGAGTTACTCCACCCATTCGCAGCCTCTTTTCACGATGTACATGTAGGCTATATGCGATCCGTTTATATTACGGAGGTATTGGATTATGGAGTGTGGTTTTCGTGTTGGTTCCCTAACTCCCCTTGCCCCTGCCCTAAGATTAATCTGGCCGCAGGGAGGGGTGATTCGTGTGGGAAAAAAATATCGGCAACATATGGACGACATTGGAAGATGAGTCAGGATGCGACTCGTGATGTCATCTTTCAAAACATTGTTGGGATGGTCTGAGTTTCTGTCGTAAAAATGGGGATAAAATATAATCGGTAGCTCGGAGACGCCCACGAGGCTCGAGTCTCTGACCTCGTACAAAGCGTCCAAATATAAATAATAATAATAAAAAAACATCGCCGAAATTGGATCCTTTTTCAGAAGTCAGAGCAATTTATATCGTCCATGTAAGCGCGGCGGTGCTTACTCCTGCAAGATGGCGCCAAGAGATTCGCATTTGCTGTAAGAGGGCCGTGCATATACGACGTCCTTCATTTTTCGACTCCCCATTCCCCCCGTAATCCCTGGTCCGAATGTGAGATTCCCTATCCTTATTAGACGTTTTCTAAAATATTTCTAAATCTTTCTAAAATACATTTTTCCTTCTCTTCCATTTTACTCCATCAGTAATTTCCCTTGGTTATTAATCTTGAACAACAAGTTTGTCTATAGTCAGATTATGAAAGGAATAGAGCAAAAACCAATCCAATCCGAACAATTCATCTTATAGATTATGCCTTCCGGCACAAATAAAGCCACCCCGATGCCCACCGAATGGTCACGATTGATCGTACAAAAGGCTCTTGCATTCTGTTGGTACATTTGATTTCCCAGTCTATTTCTTTGTTAATCCGACTATAGATTGTTTTACAATTTGCGTTGGTATTACGTGCGTGGGTATTCACGTGAAATACAGTATGGCTAACAGTTGAAGTTTTTTCGTAGATGGACTTTTTTATTACACTACTGTACTAATGTCATTGACGTCTTAGAAGTCATATGGGCAGTAAATGCTATATAGAATACATGTACTGTAGAGCTTTCAAGTTCTTAAACAACATTCACCATGCGTCCTGTATGGACGCCTGCTAAAATATAAAAATAGTTGATATTTGTAGATCTTAGTTCAGACGTAATTACAAACTGATGCAGGTATTCGTGCGGTGTATGATTCTATTGTTTCTGAAAATTTCGTTTAGTTTTTTTTTGTTCATTAAACAATAAATATATGGCTTCTGTTTTCGCATTGAATTTCCAGTTTGTTTTCGGTGACATTTCGAAAGAAAGTCGAGCGATTGAATCTCTTCAAATTTGTCTTAAAACAACAACGTTCAAGAGTCCATCGTGAAAGTGACCAATGTTATTCATGCAGTATACAGTATACGCTACACATGAAAATGTACAACTTGTATGACATGTCTGTGTTACGCAGTGCACCCTCGTTATCGTAGTCTTTGTTTTTTTTCCCCTCACTTTTTTTTCGACTGTTTCTGTAGGAATGATACAGTCCAGACCCCTCTCTTACCCAGTGTATGATTACGAGGATAATAAATGGTTATGGGATACTACGTATGGATAAGGGTGGTTTGATCTCCTTGTGGGGGTCGCTTGGCTTCTCTTTTCTTCTGCCACCAAAATACTAATTAGATCAAGCAACAGAACGGAAAAACCAATCAGTTGCAAACTGGAGCCATCTCATTTGCTACTAACTGAAGTAATTTACTTTGAACTCCTCATTAGGCTTACGTGCTCAAGATCGAGCTAAAAACAACCATTTTATTTATGTTCAGTCTCTCTCTCTCTCTCTTCACGATGCTCTTCGGCGAGCGATCAACTATCCTAAATGCATTGTCCTCACGGCGCTAGCCCTGCCTTTGGCGCCCCCTATGCCTTCCTAAGTGCCCTACAGGCATCGGTATTAAGCCACACCTTGGAAAACGTGATGAATCTCCAGTGAAAATCCGTTTATACTCACTGCGTGTGGCTCTAAAAATAGGATGAGCATCGATTTGGAAATCTTTCTACGAGTTGAGACGAACTGATATTTAGTTTGATTCGTATTCGGATGGAAACTGTATGTAAATTTTATTTGGGATTAACTAAAAAGAAAATTCAAGTAGGAGCGTAACGTTTTTCAAATAAACAATCCCGACGCGTCAACAGCATGTTCTGTTCGTGCTTAACTTTAGTTTGTTATTGAAGTGTAAGATGAACGTACCGAATAACGTGCATTTGTAAAGCTGAGCGGTTTATTTCGGGGCTGCATTTTTCGCCCTTCAAACAGTAACAATATGAAAAATTATGACAGTAAAACACGATGTTATAATGGTCTTGCTCCCTTTTGTTTTGATGCAGTGTTGAATAAGAACAATTCGTGGAAGGCTGTTTTACCATTGCGAAAAGTGTTTTTTTATGTGTATTTTTCTTGTTTGATGAACAACATTGACTTCTGGGTCACGAAGTCATAGAAACACGGCGCTAAACTTTATGAAGATATTACGTCGAATAAGTGCGTGGAAGTTTTCTTGACGGCTTCGATTTCTTATTTTGCGATCCCAACCCGTACCTAAACACATTTACAGTACATGCTATAATTAAATTATTTCTTTAACCGCACCTTAAACAGCATAAATATAAAAATATCTTAAATAAAATGATTTCATCTTTACCCTGCCTTCATTCATTTTTGTATTATTAGTAGAATGCAAAAAAGAAAACTATTGGTTCCCAATTTATTGAAACGAAATATAAATTTAAATATTTATTACAAATTTATTGATCAGAATAACATAAGATAAAAAACCTGATATGCTTTTTTATTTATTTTCTCGGGGCTTTATAGTGTTTAATTCGGTGCAGAAATTACTCCATTACTATTTTTAAGTGAAATTTAAAAATACGTGGTCCACCTCATATTGATTATAGATAAAAGTTATTTCAAAATAGCAAATATCTGTTCTACTGACTTGTCATCTGAATTTTGAAATAATTTTATGACCATGTATTTGTAATATTAACGATATTTCATTTTTACTGACAGGACTTTGTATGAGTGCTGATGATGCGTACAACTCACTTATGTCATTTTTCAAATGATGTTATCAATCAAATTATTATAATTATTATTATTACAAAATTTCATCAACTTTTTATTTGACTTCAGCACTCTGGATTACTATATATTTTATATAACACGGCTATGATTGACTCTTTATTGCAACTAAGAGTACGACTTAAGTTACCGTACTTGTAAATTATCATCGTTTTTTACTTCCTTCCTAAAACGTCTCATGTTTTCGTTTTATGTTTACTGCCCTGCATGTAGATAGATGTACATCAGTTTATCCGTCAGATGGATGTTTTGTTTAGTCTATATATATATATATGGGTAGATACGGACCAAAGTGTGTTAAGCGTTATCGACAAGTTAGTTGGCCTAATCTTTGCGCAAACATTGACACAACCGGTTTCATCAAATCTTTCACCGTGTTTTCCCCCCGTTGCACCAACAGAGATTACGAAAGTACGTCGTCTTCATAGATGCATTCTCTGAAGACGACTTTCTTGAAACCGTTTTCACCGTGAAATTTCAGCCTTTTTCTTCGATAGCAATTCTTTGGAACATGCTACGGAAATGTCGTCGTTTCTAACATTGATATGAAAACTCATTTCTACATGAATGGGAATTTTTTTGGAAAGGTAGAGGAGAACGTCGTTTGCTATCGTTCAACGGACCGAAACGTTTCGTGGCAACCAAATCCTAAGTAATCTTCGTGAAAATATCGTCGATACAATTACAGCGCTGAAATCTGCTTCAGAGAATTAATGAAATTTTCATCGAGGATCGTCTTCTAGCAATGAAATCAAATGCAGATAGCGCGCTCCTCTGATAGTTTATAATTAATCTATATTTAGACAAAATGCGTTTCAAATTATGAACGCTAGTGGTTTTGTTCTACAAACTTTTAAACTTGAAACAAAAGGAGTACTTCCCCCACCCCTTTCCTTTATTTAATATTGTTTGTTATCATTGACGCATTCGTGAGCAAATGTATTATTCTAATACATTAAATTGTTAATAACATTTGTCTTCACCATCACATGTGTCTTTTCAATATTTACAGTTAATATTTGCTTTAGTGAATAAAAATTGAAACTTACGTCAGAATTGTTTCATCCTTAAGGCAGAAAATGTGCATGGAGTAAATAACTATTTATTAATCATAAAGCTGTTTCTATCTATTGCCTATTCATTTCCATCTCAATTTTAAAATAAGTTTTAATCGGACCATTGTAGTGTATACTACATTGATTTCAACACCTTTTAAGTCGGAATTCCTATGCGTTTCCTATTTCGTGTTTTTATCTACAAAAGCTCCTGGTCATGATAATTAGATAAGGTGAATCTCAGTGCTAGGATTTTGAAGATTTTTCCTAGTTTTTAAAACAATATACACCGTATGATTTCATGATAAACATTTATTATTCAATACATTCTCTAATATTATGCGTTTATTCCTTTTAGGTAAGTCTTGTGTTGCCTTTTACTCCATATTTTCTTTGGTAAGTCAATACATTTGATATTACCATTTAGATGAGTGACATTTGGCCTAGCGACTGCTTGAGAACGTTTATTTAATATGTTATCGATGCATAATACATGCGCAAAACCTTTTAAGAAAATGCATTGCAAATGTTTGTGCGGACCAATTAGGAAAACGACAATATGATATATCGGAGTTTTGCGTTAGAAATTATCACCAAATTAATTTCGACTCGAATAAGTATATCTATTAATGCGAAATTTAGAAACATTCGAGTAAAATGCATTTGCAGTTTACAATTGGGTCTAACTAATTTATATGCATTTTGTTTTTTTTAAATTTATTAAACCTAACTTAAATTGCGTGTTATGGGCACGGGTCAGGCGATTAATTGCAATTGCGTCCATGTTTTCAATTGTTTCCTTCAAGTTAAATGACTAGCAATGGAAATTAATCCTGTTTCCTGTACAACTTTCTAAATAATGTAGCCCTCTGCCCCTCCCAAGTAAAGGCTGGGTGCAAAAACTTGTTGTTCGTATCTGAAATTTATGCGACCTAATTTGCTAAAAATTAGATTTCATTTAAATATTACTCGGGTTTTTTATGCAAATGTTTGCTTGTTCAGCTATAAAGTTAAAGTACTACGGACTGCGAATCAAGTCCAATGTGTAAATAATGCATTCAATGCATAATTTATGTAAGCAATACTGTTGTTTACGGGCATACGCCAAACATTTATTTACTTATCGTCATACATCTGCAATGTCTCTTTGCCACTATAATCATGCTCTTGTATTTCTCTGTTTAAATTATTCTAATTCATTATCAAAACTATGCAAATAACGGCTGCATTTCATTGACCTTAATAGCTTCGCCATATTTATATCTGTTTAACTGCAGCTTTTGTTTTTGTTACTAAATGTTAAATTTGTTCTGGATTTTCCGGTTCTGTTTATATTTCCAAGGCCCTTTTTAAGGATTTTTTTTAGTCTTCTAGCATATTTCAAGAAAATGTTTTTAGTATACATACATAAGAAATCATAAAAATTTTACAAAATATATTAGAACATACCCAAAACTGCTGATGGCTGGTACCTGAACAATAATAAAAATTTACATAATAAACATGTGTGGGGACGTTATCTTATCAGGTTCATTATGCGAGTGGAAATGCTGCATTCTAAATTAGGAAATTTCCTATCATCTAGATATATTCCCTAATAAACAAGGATTTCGTTCGTCTGTCGCCTGTGGTTGACCCAATATGGCGAATAAGCTCTAATGTCCTCCTGATTTCAACGCCTTAATAAAATGTTTTCGATATGCACGTATAACGAGTAAGTTTCTTTACAAGCACAGCATTTCATCTTGTGTTTTAATAATCTAATTGAATAAGAATGTTTGTTTTGTGAGCTGTTAGTTTATAACCCCGAATGCTTGATTAAATAAAGCATTTCAGTCTGCTCATTGAAGTCTGCTTATGCAAAAAAAAATCAGAAGAAAACAGTTAAAAATATTACTGCGGTGGTATTTATTCGGATTTTCTTGCTTATGTTAGAAAGTTATATGCCGGTATATGGAAACTTAAATACTTTTATTTAACATTTTACTTGTTGACATCATAAGTACGTCAACGCTAGTGGTTTTTTTGTTTACCAGAGGAAAAAAAGTGAAAACTGTCGACTAGGCAATGGCGACAACTTGACGAGCTGACATTGCTCTACATTGCGATGCAATCCTTATTTTATTTTTAAACCCTCACATTCTTCAAATGCCGATTGCTAAAAATATTTCCCCATTGCTTCAAATTTGAGTCTTTCATTATATATTGCAAAACCATATAAAATATTTTGAAATTGAAGTACAAAATGTATGTAGGCCTACTGTACATACGCATGTATGCTCATGTATGCGGCGTGTCTTCCAAAGATTGACTATTTCGTCATTTTCCGCAGAAATAATTTGTACATAACGTTTTTTTGAATGTGAACGGTGGCCATTTTTCGCCTATAATGCGGAAAACAACATTTAATATTTCATGACCTTCTTTTTCGTATTAAAAAATTCATGCCAAAAAAATGTTATTCATGAAAATTTAAAGGCGACATCGTATATGCCATTCAGCTATTTTATTTTGAAATTTCGCTGAAAATGTTTCAAAAAATACCAAATGCTCGTACGGAGTGACTCGTAAACATCAAGGAAGGAATGCATAAACGATTTCGTGTAATTTGCCTTTAGCTTTTTCAAGTTTAAATTGTGGTTAAGGATTGTTTTAATATGCTATAAAGCATATTTTATTTGGTGTTACATAAACATTATTTTGTATCAAGTGCAATTTTTAAATAAACTATACTTCAAGCGAAATCTGTTAAGACTTTAATAGCATTTTTAATGTAGTTAAGGATTTATTAATTTAATTCTTCTAGTTTTTATTTCTTAAAGTACTTTTCTAGTACGTACTTACCTCTGGCATCTTTTTGGGCAAAAAAAGTTTCACAATTTTAAATGATGTTTACATTAATTTGTTTATAACGCTTGCTCTTAAATAAGTTACAGTGTTATTAGTTGTTTATAAAAAACTTAAATTTCATACAATCTAGCTTAATGACGTCAACGTTTCGCCGTTTTCGTTATTTCAGTCACTATTTCATAAACACCTTTAAATTTAAAAATGCAATTATGATGTATATGTTCATGTACACCGAATTGCATCCTTCAGAAATGTAAGGGGTATTCCTCCCAAAAAAAACCCACCCCTCGCCGCATCTTTAATATCGGAACTAATAAATTCGTCATACTCATAGGGTATGTTGTACACTTGTAGTTGATGATGAGGTTTTGTCTCGGGCCTCCACGTATGAACGTGTGTCCTTTTGTCATCAGCATGAAGCTTATTCGTAATAACGTTGTTTGATCCAATAATGCCGCTCTGTCCGCCTCTTAATTCCGTCAGAGGAGCAAGAATGCTTAATCCAATTCTCAATAATCAGCACTCTCGTAAATGAGCATTTTAACTAATTGTAATTTCGATGGCATTTCTTTATCTTCTTCTCCTATGACGCGTGACAACTTAATCATTCGTGATTATCATAATCCTGATTGGCTGAGAGCCTTTCAAATGAAAACCCTCTTCATCTGCTAGCACACAATGCCATTGTCGACACCAGCGTCCATTAATTCAGTCCACCTACAATTTCCTCTGAATGCGAAGACATTTTTTTTGATTTCCTCATTTTGTCTGTCTGCCATGATGGCAAATTATACGACGCTCTAGCAACAGGTATTGTCAAGGGGGGGAAACACCGAAGTTTGATGGAAACGATTAAAAACGACGACGTTAATTGCGAATAGAAAACGGGGACACAATGCAGTTTAAGACAGAATGGCATTTAATTTTCGTTTCTCGTAATTTTATTATCGTTTAGATATTCAATTGCCAATCACTCTTTCGTAATTACGAGTTATAGCATCGCGTTTCGCCAAATTCAAGTAGAGATATCTGTCGAAAATGTTAGACAGATGCTGAAAAAAATCTCAAACCATCCCATATCCCATAATCCCATGCAACTGGTTCATAGGCGAATAGAAAGGGAAGGGGTTCGGCTGTTACCGTATTATCTAAGGGTGGGTTGTACCCAATGCAGGTTTTAAGCCGAATGCGCCAACAAAAGATAATCCAAAAACAAGGTAAACCTCTAGTTAACTAAGGAAAAGCATTGCGCCACAGCAGGTTAGAAATTAACTTAGGGTTAACGTAACCCAGTTCATAGGCAGGGTTAACCTAAGGTTTGTAGTATAATGCAATTTTCCTACGGTGAAATGGTGCAACAAAGAGCTATTATACCTTAGGTTTACTTGTGGTGATAGGTAAACCCAGGTTATCTAACCTTTCATTTAACCTACGACGGTGCAAACGGCCCTAAATGAAAGGTTAGATAACCTGGGGTTACCTATAACCACAATCAACCTAAGGTTTAATAGCTTTTTGTTGCACCGTTTTACTATTGCAGCTAGGAACATTGCATTAAATTACGAACCCATGTTTAACTGCTAACCTGCTCAGGTTCAATAGTTTTTCTTGGTTAACTGGAAGTTACCCTTGGGTTTGGCTTAACATTTCTTGGTGCAACCAACCCTAAAGTTTTGATTATGCCTGCACATTTATTTTGTGTATGCATAGCATAGTAGCCAGAAATCTGTATTCTTTTAAATTTCTACCGATTCCGTTACGACCATACTGACTGAAGGTAACTTATGCGTGTACATCAGCTGCAAGATGCCAATATCGGATCGGACTGTGCTCTTTGACCTTAATTTTGTTAAAGGTAACTTTTAATTCGCTCTTACGCTTCTTCGTTCTTCCGCAACGTTTGAATTAATCTTAATGCAACTTGGATTACATAAAAAAATCGATAGTGAGAACCGAGCTAGCGTGTGTACGAGATATGTAATGTAATTTGCGAAGCTTTATTAAGGCAATGATAAAGACAATTTAACCTAATTTTTGCTCGCGCTTGGCAGGGCGAAAGCAGTGTTAATAATCGGCTAAAGCACGACGACTTTTAGCGGATGCACTTACGCAAAATGAATGCAAATCTATACGAGAAAGAAAGAAAGAAAGAAAGAAAAAGTTAAAAAAAAAAAACACGCACCGACATTTTTATGGATTCCTATAACCTATTATGCCTCGCAAATAATTGAACGAAATCTTATCCATATTTAATGAAATTCTAAGGAGAAATAATCTTAACTTAATTAGAGAGAATAGAACTCGGTACGGGGCTTCCACGATTCCTTATAATAAGGTTTTATTAGCAGAAAAATCTGGAAAGTTAGTTGCGTAGCAAAATAAATAAAATAATGTATCTGATGCCACGTCATTAAATTGCGCCTAGTGGGTGGTTTATTTAGTGTAGAAAAGGTGATCGAGCAATATCAATAATGTAACAATGTTTTATTCATTAAAATAATGGCCGTATCATAAAGCGTTTTATGGATAAAATTTGTGTTTATATCAGTTGTAATGTATGCCGTATGGTATGTACGGGAATAAAACAAACGTCAACTTTTGTTTCATTTCCTGTATCCGCGTACGTAAAAAAATTTCCGTAAATGGTCAAAGGAATTGACATGCTCGTGTTGTACTGTTCATCTTCACTCTCGGACATTAATTTCGGTAAGACATATACCGGGAATTGTTTAGCAACGTCTTTATCCCTAACGACAGAATGAAGTTTTCTCAAAATAAACGTTTTACGATAAGGATTTTTCGATGTTAAAATTGCCTGCAATAGCAATTTTTTGCGAAGTATGGAAATAATGCAATTGGTGCAGCCATGCGGGCTGACAGAGAGATGTGCATCACGCAGCTATCCTCTGAGGAATAACAAAGGGAATAAAAAGCAATCATTAAAAAAGGAAAAGAAAAGGAAGCCACGCTAAAAGATATAAAAAAAAACAAAAGAAAATCGAGGAAACGAGGTTGATATTACCGAGTGCGCCTGAAAAGATAACGGTGATGTCATACGCCATAAAAGTTTAAAAAAAATATAAAAAAAGCGGTTCCTATTAGTTTCTCCCTCGCTTTCACGGCGTCTTGACTCCCTTACCCTGAACGGTCCACCCCCTCAGTTGTTTTGGACATATTGTTAATGTGTGCGCAAAATGATAGAATTTACCCCCGAGATGTTGGTTTGACTATACGTGACAGATACTAATCATCAGATAAGCTCGTTCGGTGCATCAATTTCTACTTCAAGGGACGACACCGACATATATACATGTACATCTACAATGTACATGCACGTCAAACACTAATGCGTGTCTCAACTTTTATATCGACTGTGACTTTTCATTCAAATCAATCGTTGATTTCCTCTAGAAAATTAGGGGAACGAAGCGACGTATCCTCAATGGTGACATTTTTAAAACAAACGGGGGGAAAAATCTGAGCTTTATGTTAATTTTTGTTCCCTTCTGTTGTTGATGTAATAAATTGAGGCAGTTTTATAACGTTCATGTACGAAACGTACGATGCACATTTTGGTCTTGTTTTTAATATTTAGTGTATTTTTTATATTTAGAGATTTTGCAGTGTTTCTTCCATATGCACTCATCGTCTGTTGCAGTGTTCTCAAAAGATGAAATATTGTTTGTGAAAAGATTACTTACATGCAATATTTTCGATGCGGTTGAAAATGTGCGGATTTTTTAATTTATTTAAATAAAGAAAATAATTGATAGTAAATGGCATTTTAAATTAACACGGGTAATTGTTATTCAAGCGCAGCGCTGAAGCGTTTTTATAAAATAAACCCCTATAAACACTCAAGAAACATCATTTAAGTTTAGAAATAGCTATACATCTCAAGTTTTATATTATTACATCCGGTATAACGATCCACTCAACGCAAGTCGATCTGCAATTCAACAGAGTTCAAAAATATTGCGTATAAAGTTGTAATACTCGGATGTTTCTCGTTACGAAAATAAATTGAGAAATATCGTGAATAATACTACGGGATTTCGACGTGTCTACATTTAAAGAATCGAAAGTATAATTACTTAAGGAACATACAACTTCAGTTAATGAACGTCAACTTCTGTATCCTCGGAAGCAGCTCATTATAATCAAAGGCTATTGCATTTAACATTGTGAATGGGACGATAATTGAAATGAGCTTTAGGCTATACATAATTGTATACGAGAAAGAATATGGCGGATAACTGCAATTAAAGCCTAATCAAACAGCGAAACATTTTAATCTAACCCTTTACGACTACGCTTGATTTTAATGTCAAATGGTTGACAATTTTGTGCTAATGATGTTGGAAATGAATCCGTTTTAATTTGAAACTGAAATATGATACGCATTAATACCAATGAATACTCTAAAAACTGGTATTGACATTCTTTTAAGCAATACGTTAAGTAAATTCATCGCGAAAAAGGCCCATAAATCATTTATGTGCATTTTATTAAATCTTCATTTTTTTGCGTTTTTTTTTCTTTTCTTTTTTTGTGCATAAGCAGACGATGCAATTCTAAATAAATCCATGAGCTTAAAACACCTTATCTTTTGAGTTTAGGATTCGTTTTCTTCGAATTTTAATATAATTTATATCGATCTCTTAACTCAGTCTTACTCTCAATTGTCTATTTTAACATGTAGCAAGTACGTAGCGTAGACCTTTTATAAAAGCGAAGTCGAGCAACATTTTCGTGAACAAAAGGCTAAGCTATAATAGATTCATCCCATCTTTTAAATATTGATTTTCTTAAGTAACGCGAGTATGATTTATTTGAAAATTACTAAATATGGAAAATGGCTTCGTTGACAGTTTTCTCGTATATCTCAGCATCTTTGACAATTATATGGAATGGGGATTTTGCCTAAATGTAAGCCACCAGTTGGCGTTTTAGGCGTCTAAGGGAGTTTCTGATCGCTATTAAGGTACATGTACATGCGATTTGCACATATATCATAACGATATGTCATTTTCGTGCTACATTTTCGCGAGCATTGTTCGCCGTATTTAAGAGTAGAATATCAGCGATATGTATAAAATGACAATTTTTTTTTCGTACTATTTTATTTCATTAGACGATTTGTGAGCTATATTGGATTGGTCACATATATTGTATACACTATACATGTATACGTGTTGCACGATGCGTGACTTGTTTTTCCGCAAAATTCATAATTTGCACTTAAACAAACCGCGATGCGAGCTGTGGTGTCTAAATTGATTTCGTGAGCGTGTGAACCCCTTACCTATATTTCATACAGGCCTAGCAAAGCCTATATTATGCGTTCGATGGTTACGCTTTTCTAATACCTACCACTTACAACTACTTTATTCAATTAATATTACATTAGCGTAATACATATCGAACGATCCGTGTATAAGACGCTCCTAGTGCCTGCACTCGCATATACATATATCTATCGTTCATCCATCGCCTTAATCATAAATTAATCAAATAGCAGCTCTTTTTAATGGGTTCTTCTCGGTGAAATTGCGTCATGATACGTCTTTTTTATTCCGGAAGTAATCAATAGGACGAACAAGTTGGTAACCGAACTGCATTGTCACTTACCTGCGATGCAATTAGCTTTGTGGCGTTTAAAAAAAAAAAAAAAGTCGTTTTTATTACCCCTAAGTTACCCCGTGTAATTCGGTCGCACAATATATCTTTGTGCAAATTTATTTGTGCTTGACACACATGAGGTTAATCTCTAAGTACGCTTGTATTGGACATTGCCTATCCAGAATGGTATTTGAAAGCTATGATTAGCCGGCTTAATTTCCTCACTGGAAAAAAAAATATTATTGCGTTAAATGGTTTGAAATTTTTACGGTCATTTTGCCCAGAAAAAAAATTAACAAAACGTCATTTGCTTACAGATATATACTGTAAATGTTATTTGTAAGAAATAAAACTAGCACTTGATTTCCGCGTTTGTTTTATTTTTATTGATTTTTCGTTGGCTAAACTTAATTTGTTTCAGTTTAGTGATTTTCTAGTTAATGATATTCGAAAGTTTTTTTTTTATCGTTGTGTTTATAAATAACGTAAAAATAAATAGGGACTCCTTCCACCGTAGTTTTTATAAGAAACCTTAGCTTTGTACGCTCGTATAATAATAATAGGTAATGACTAACCTCCCCTTACCCGTGAATTTACTCGTATAGGGGTTTATTTTCTATGCTAATGTTTCGCAATTTGCAATAATCAATAACTTGCTTTTCTTTGCTTGTGAAACACGGCTTTGTGCGCTTCGTTTTCTACTTTTGTCATTTTTTCCTTTTAAACATTGTCTAGACAAAAGACTATTTGAACTGTACAATTGTATAAGTATGTTCGGTATCTCGGTAATGATGATTCATTTTATGCTGTATTTTCCTAACCCTTTCACAAAGCGTCTCGTATAGGCCCTGAACGTTTCTATTTTTTTCCCGGCTTTCGAAATGAGAAATAATGCATACTTTTACTACTAAGTACAAGTATGTAACTAACATAAATATTGTGGTGTCATGCGCATTGCTTCAATATGAATGATATTAAAAGCATTTTGAGTGACCTTTTTGAAATCAACAAGGTTAGCCTGATTATACGGCAAGGCTTATTCATTTGTTTTTTACATTGACTTAATTAAAAAATCAAGGAATAATAAACGTAATTCAAAAAGACAAATGTAAAGAATCCATATTAACGTTTGTTTTTAAAATGTTCAAAGATTGGTTATAATTTTCTAACCAATGTAGTGCGAGCAATGTTTTGATGACATTCTTCCACAAGTGTTTGAATGCATTATTGGAAACATTTGAGGGTTTAACACAAACAAGAATGTTAATGAGAAATAAAATGATTTTATCATTTTATATTTAATATATGTACGAAGAATGGGTGAATAGGATTGCATTTTTTATGGAATCCTTCTTCCTGTTTATTGATAAGATTCTGTAGCATGATTCTAAGTAATGTTTTGGATTATTTTGAATTCTTGATTAAAACGCTATGTCACGTAGTGAGTTACGTAATAATGTAATATAAATCTCTCAGAAAATGTCGAAATTCCAGCTTAATATTGCTCGGAGGACGGTATTTGAAAGCTGCTGTTATTTTCGTAAACTTAATGGTCTATAAGATAACGTTTCTCGTTGTTTTTTTTTCCATAAGTAAAGCAATACAGCCTGTAAACCAGTTAAAAATAAGGCTTTTCTCCGATTATTTTTCTAGAACTTTTTACTGGTACGCAAGTTTCACAATTCAAGTTTGGTTCAACGATGACTCGTTGGCATACGCATTATGATTTTCGTTTTTGCTTTTTCGTTTTCCCCATTTCCTTTTCGTGTTATTTGGCGCAAAAAAAAGGATGGAAAATGCGCTATTACGAAGAAAAATTCCATCAAAGATTATTGTTGTTTTGCTTTTTGGTTTCATGTTTTTCAACGCATCCTTTCAGATTTAGGCTTGTATTTCTCTGTTACTGATAACAATGTAACAATATAAAAACAAATGTTTCGGAATTCTGCCTAACGTTTACGTTAGATAAAATGCGCGGAATATTTTTCGAAGTTATTCGAGTTGATATTGGTGCAGCACGCATATTTACGAAATATCTTACCTACCGTAAAATAAATTTCAAAAGTCAGCCAGTCTTCGTTGGCGAAATAGTTAAGGCCGACAGAATTCGCCGAATTTAAAGAGGGATTATCGAATTAAGCTAAAATTTCCTTTTATTATTTAAAAAAAAGGACTTAATTCACGGATGAGAAGAAGCATTCTTGCAGAACTCTTAAATTGATAAAGAGCCTAGCTTATTCAGTTTACTCGTAATTTGTAACTGATGCGTTTTTTTCTCTCTCGTTTTTTTTTTTTTTTTTCACATTTCAAGATTCTAGATGTTGGCGCGTAAATAATTGTTCGCCGTTTTTTATCATCTTCATAAATTAGGCATGATCGTCTCATTTTACGCACGCTTCTTTTATGTAACGTGTTGAACAATTACTGAAGCGTGGAAAACATCGAGTAAATGTTCGACTTATAAATAAATCAAGGTAAAAGATGCCGAGCGTCAGTGCGCATGCGCGTGGCATACTAAATAAAATGAAATTAAATGAAGCTTACAGTGTATCGCTTTCCAAAACACGTACGAGCCGAACATGTTGAAAACACAACTGCCAGCTCGATAAAACCTCATTATTCTACGTGTTTTAAAACATTGTTTTATCGAATTAATTGAATTTAAATCATTTCATTAACCAGTTAATCTTATCCGATAGATGGTGGATCCAAGCGGTGTATCATTGTAGGTTAAATGGAAGGTTAGCTAAGCTGGGATTACTTTAAAACGCAATTTAACCAGAGGGTAGCGCAAGATTACTATAGGGAACTTTTAACCCATGGTATTGATAGTAAACATGGGGATAACATGTTACAGCTAGGAATTCTGGGAACATTTCATTCTATTACAAACCTTAGGTTAACCTCTGCTTATTAGCTGGGTTAACCCATAATTTGCTGATAACCTGCTACGGTGCAATGCTTTTTCCTCGGTTAACCAGAGGTTTACCTTAGGTTTTGCTTAATCTCTCATACGTCATGTCACCTTCTTATCTATATCTATATATATATATAGATAAGAAGGTGACATGACGCATTTGTAAAGCTGTAAGTTATATGTTCCTAATGTCAATCGAATGTATTTACTTATTCCTTATATATAGAATAAAAGTCCACCTGATGATGACATAAAATATGTATTAATGTAATAACTAAAACTTGGTATGTTTTCATTACAATGACTGTCACCATTGAAAGGAAAACACTGTTTCAGTTAACAATGTCACATACTCATCGTTACTTTTGCATCATTAGAACAATGTTTAGACTTTAAATTTACCGAAGTTACATAGCATGTTAATGTTTCTTAATTGCTGTTAAGTTTGCTATTCTATAAATAATTCTTAGAAAAAATAACTCCGCCGATTATAACACATTCAAATTCCATTGTTTTGAAGTCTTTTTTTGCTGGCTGCCCTTCCCCTTAATTTTCAATTTAAAAAAAATAATAATTTCGTGGTGCGCACTTAATCGATGCTATAGTAGGCCTACCTAATCATGTACAGTGTAGAGTAGAGTTTACATAGGTAATCACGTGACATTCAGCTGTCTCGTACATTGTACTTTATCGGTGATATCGACATCGTCTGGGACATTCTTTTCTCTCTGCTTTTTGCTCTTTGGGGATTAATTCATCCTAAAAATGAGGCATCGGTGTTGGCACTTTCATTTTATGTCGTAGCTCACCATTTTGCTTCTTCTCTTCTCCTCCTCCTATGATATACGAGTAGTCTACTAACTTAATTAAGGTGTATCCCCCTACACCCTCATAACCTATTTTCGTCATTCATCTGCCATCATTCTCCGCCATTTTTACGCTACAGTATACACGTACATTGTATATGTACGCATTTTTTTTATATATTTTGGCAATCACCCGTCTTTTTGGCAAAGCGTAGGCCTCACACGCTTGGATTAAAGCACTGCGCAATCACTTCCACTTTCATAATGTCAAAACATGTACATGTACATGTAAGTGCGCCCTGAGCGTCGTAATTCAAAACTCGTATAATTAACTTTTATAATTAATGATGTTTACCTTTAAATATAACTATACAGTGATCGACTTGATCTTTTAAATTAGCCATCATACGTTCTAAAAATAATCCTTAATTTATGAACACCCTGCCATAACAAGTTTGTAATAAAAAGCGAATTATTACTTTTTGTGGCATTTAAGCCCATAGTTGCATCGTATTGTTCAATAGACGTTCTTGTTAAGGTCCTACAAGTAGTACAACGACATCAAATTACTCAGTACTAAGAAGGTCAACGCTCTTATGGCTGTGATTCATGGTTTGTATTTAGATTAAAACAGTATCAATGAGTTGGGAAGAAACTATAACGTACAGAAATCATTTAGAAAAAATGTCAGGCGTGATTAAGTCTTTCTGAATCTTTCTCGATGGCGAGCTACAGTCGATTCCTTTGTAAATCCAGTTTAAACAGCTCACTTTCATTACTCTTAGTTTTTTGTTTCTCTCACTGAGTTCATAGTATAGATATTTTACCAAACCTGGAGTCGATTCGTGACGTCACGCGAAGTGAGAGGAAGGGGGAGGGGGATTTGAGTTTGTCAGTTGGGAGCTGATTATTTTCTGAACTGATCAAAAGTATTTTTTTTCTTTTCTATATACGCATCTTTCGTCTTTTAGAGTTCATGATACAAGAAGAAATGGACACGTTGATATAATAATCCATTATGTCTCCGAAGACGTTTCTAATAAAAGTTAGTCCCCTGGAAGTCATTTGTTGGCCCAGTAAGCCAACCCTGTGATCCCGTACTCTCTCCGTAATCTTCTCTGTATTTCATTGTTACGAAGGTCTGGCTCTGACCGGTAACTAAAAAGATTGATCCCGTTGTAATAAAAATTGTAAACATAATCTGCTCGGATGGGGAAAACGGCCTTCGTTGTTTTCTCTCTCTCTCTTTTCTATGTGTACAAACACATTGTATCGAAAAAAGAGAAAAAAATAAGGCTGCTGGGAAATTACATTTCTTCCCATTTGTTTTTCTTCTTTCGCTGTTTTCTTAGGTGTGAAAAACCTCTGTTAGAATTTTATTTAGTCGGTAAATCGTATACGTGAAATAATAAGAAGATATACTATGAACTTATTCGCAGCTTTTTCGTGTCGTGCCAAATTCGTTCAAGTAATGCCATTTACTGGTTATGACATTTTCTTCCGTCTTTATACATCAATATATCGTAATAGTGTATAGAAAATGGACACTGGAAGACCCTTTTTTTTGGCCCTTACAAAAATAATTCTACTGTAGATGTTCTTGTCGAAATTGCTCACGTTTTCAATACGTAAAATACCTGCCACGTTTGTTGTCTAGACATTTGGTTTTTAACTCGGATGCGCGTAACAAATATTTACACGACTTTAGCGTAGGTTTCCTAAGAATATTATAAGAAATAAAAACTGTTAAAGTGACGCTGTCGGGGAAACGTCTCACTTTTTTATTTCAAGTAAACGCAAATCATTTGTTTTGGTGGGTTTAAATTACAAGTAGAATTATTTACTTTCAAGTGCACGCTGAAATAAATTTATATTTATTTTTCGTTTTATTTAGATAACGTTTGAAAATATAATGTATTTTTGGCACTTTATTATCGAAACGAAAGTAATGTAGTAATGGAATATACCTCTTATTAATAAGTTTGAAATTATGTAGGCAACGTATATTAGCATAAAGATTGATTTCTGTACAAATAATAGTTTACAGGCTTTTCCATACTGTAAAAAATATTTGAAAAAACCAAATTAATAGATTAGTGGCTTGTTAGTTGTACTTGTTTCGGAAACTTACGTTTTTGAAAACTAAATGTTGATAATTACGAAAGTGTCTTCTGCGTTTGTCATCCGTCTTTTCATATTTATTGAATTATAAATGTTGTATTGTCCTGTTTTATTTTTTAATTAAGACAGTAATACTTTAAGAAATACGTATTTCAATCCGCCGCCGGTTGAATTCATTCGATGATTTAAGAGGAATTTAATTTTGAATGTACAAAGAATATGATCAAACCATGATAGTTTTTATTTTTTTACAGTAAAATTCGTAAAGTTGATTTTACGTCCTCGTACTATCATTTGGTGTTCACAAAAAGCGAATGTTCGAAGAGTGACCGTGGACTGGCGCAATAAACCTCTGTTTTGACCCTTTGTTGGCCCAAAGAGCCTCTTGGGGAATAATTTTACGGATACAAACAACATTGCTTGGAAACGTAGTTGATCACATTGCTTTTTTTATTATTGTACTGTCAATCGTTCGAGATAGGTGAACGCTTTTTTTGGCAACCCAAGGCGTGACCTTTGATTCTTGATCACTGTTGTCACTGCACTTTTCCCCTTGGTATTGTGGCGACCATGTTATAACTTGACTGTTTTATTGCTTTCAACTGAAATTGCTTTTTTTTCTTTGAGTCGAAATGTAGTATAATCTAATTTAAGAATCAACTTACTACGCTTTTCAAATTCGAAAGAAGAAAATAAGTTATATTCAGAAATTATTAATTATTAAATAATCCCTACTTATGTTTCTGTTTTTATTCTTTTTTACTTCATCTCTGCTATAAAGGATTTAAAATGGGATCTTGCAAAAGATCGCATTAAAATCGCATTTCAGTCGCAATTAAAATGACGTGTATTGTGATCTGACTACTTGCTGCCTAGGTTGTTACGAGTAGCTTTTTCTTCTTTGTGTATGGAATATTTAGTAATACGATTTATAATTCCAAATCTTAATGAAGATTACCATCATTTAAGCTGGTTTCCAACTTGGAATATTATTTGTACTTTTTTAAAATAACATTAAAGTGTATAACGAGTAAATTATTGTAGATTGTTCTGTTTTTCCTACGGCAATTCAAAATACACTATATCAATAAATCCACTCTTTATGTTATTAAATAATTGCGAAATTATTTTTTGAAATATTACGTCATTGCTTGAATAAAGGAAGCAACTCTTTTTGTCGTTTTGTGTTAGCAAATAATTGATCAGTGTTCTTTTTGTAGCTGTAGTTTGTTTTCGGAAATTAATTTCCTCTGACAAGGGTGTACTTTCAACCGTTATTGCGTCGTATTTTACAAATTAAATGAGCATGACAAAACAAACTCCCGGTAACAGGAAGTCAATTGGAAGCAAAATTAATTAAAACATCAATTAACACTTTGTGTTAAAGCTCTCTTGAACAATTATCGTCTGTCAAGTCGTAATCGAAGACTGAATGAATGGATGAAATTAGCTAAATATAGCATTGTAAATGTGGCTACAGTTAAACTTTCAATTCATTTTTGTACTTGTCAGTGAGCAGCATCCGTTATATCAGTACTATCCGACGCATCCTAACCTTTACATTAGCTGTTGCATTTCAGCAATTCTATCATCGATTATTGCCACTTCTTACAATGATGATCACAATGCAGCTATTATGACTTTCAATGTAGATAAATGCATTATTCTCTAAAATGTTTAGTAAGATGGCTTTTTATAAAAATTTTAATTGATTTGTTTACGATTTGTAAAAACTTATGTTGACAACATCAGTTAAGTTAGGCTGACTTTAACTGTAGTGTTGTTATTCAAAACCTTATACAAAGGGACATCGACTCTTGATTTATTCTAACGAAATCATCTTAATTAGTTGGTTTGCTTTTTTCCAGAAAATCGTGTTTGTAGTTTTTCTGAACACTCACTCTTAAAAGTCCCTCTTAAGAGTTCATATAAAAGTGATATCAGCCAGACATGCACGTTATCGCGCTTATATTTTGACTAGTTACTTTAATGATTAAATCACGTCATTGTCATGATTGTTTTTAACGCATTTATTAATGAGCATTATTTGTTACATGGCTACATCCTAACTCGTGTAAGCCACGCGAACGAAATTATTATGCCACATAGGAGGTGATAGCTCTTATCGGTTTGCCAAGGCTGGATTGAGTGAAACGAACGCGTTTCGTTTTTTCTTCGTACAATTCATTGAAATTTTCCTCAAATAATAATAATAATAATAATAATTCCCGTGTTTCTTTTCTCTCGTCGAAACTTGTTTTAAGCCGCGCTCGGTTTTGCGTTTCCAAATCACGTCTTTGCGTCGTTTTCCGAGAAGCAAAATCCACTTTTGACATTTTGTGTTACTTTTCTGACACCTTGTCGTTGTTCGTAAGCGAGAGGATTACGTTTGGGCCGCACATGGGAACACTCCATATGGGGCACGTCGTCCGCCATTGCTGTCAACAAAAACGAATGTACACACGTAACAATGTAGATGGCTCTGACGCCATCCGGGATTATACTCGCCCCAAAAAAATAAGATTTTTATTATTCTCCTTATCATTGCGAGTCTTAAATATAAGGCGACTATAAGTACACACCGTAGATTTAAATTTTCTTTCTGCCAATCCTTTCTCTCTCGCAAACTTTCAATTGCGACGCTAATAAGGATCGGAGGTCGATATCTTTACTCTCGGCCACAATTGAGATGTATTGCAATGAGATCTTTTGCTTTCGTTCGTGCCTACATACATGCATACAGTCTGTGCGTATGCATTTATTGTATCTATATATGTTGCTTAAGTTATTCTTTGGACTAAATTTCACTGTATAGCCAAATATGTTCGACTTGGACTTTAAGATTAAAT
The DNA here is from genome assembly GCA_034700785.1 of Rossiulus vilnensis. Taxonomy (NCBI): domain Eukaryota; kingdom Metazoa; phylum Arthropoda; class Diplopoda; order Julida; family Julidae; genus Rossiulus; species Rossiulus vilnensis. The sequence continues at coordinate 22,184 of JAQIXS010002293.1, forward strand.
GATAGCTAATGAAAAGTAATTACTCTTCAAGTGTTCGTCCGTTTAATTATTGTTCACTCATGTAGAATTACATGTACATTGATCCATGCTATGGAATTCGCTTCCGAGTAGGTCTACGCCAATGTGTCATGACTCCTAGCTAAAAAAACCTAACCTGACCTTGTTAATAGTGTTACTTCTCGTGTAATTAGCTATCAGCTTAAACGAACCACTACTTTGGATCACATTATGTTTGGCATTTAACTTTGCTAAATTGATATCCAATTCTCGGGATTTTATAATTCGCACATAATCGATCGGATGTTATGGATGTCACCTTTGTAATTTGACACTAACCTTGATATCTTATTGCTTAATTCTTCCTGCCTTGCTTTGAGAACGGAATCCCAGTAAAGGCCAACGTTAAGGCGCCCTCTACGAGGGCTGGGTTTCTACCTTTTTAACCTACTTGTATCTTTTTGAATTTACATTCTCTCTGTTATGTTTATGCTGATACTAAAGTTTTATTGACGATGTTGTGTGTATATATATATTCTATATTTATTAGTTAACATGATTGTAGTGCATTTATTACTAGATTCTCTATTTAATATCGGTTCATAGGGTTGGAAACCCCTAATAGCCATAACGGTTGTGTGTGTATAATTAGTTATTCGTTAGTGTTCTGGGTCCACATTTAAGCATTAAACGTACTGTACTTGTAATTGGTTAATGATATTTTCGAACTAACGTTTGAGTCAATATCTGTGTCAATTTTCTTACGCACTTTTTTAAGTATTTGATACGTTTATCAAGGGTCAATTTTACCAGAGGGGGAAAAAGACCTATAAAGGCACGAAACATGTGTACTTGAAACTGCAATATTTATAATTAAAAATCATATAACCAACCTCTTCCCCCCCATATGTGTATCGTGAATTTTTTGTCAATTTAAATATGTTGTGTTGAAATATATTAAGAGGCTTCTGAGGTCACTGATCAGCCTCAATAACTGCACCGTAGGAATGAGGATGGATTTCCATGTATTTTGCAGCGTATTTGCGGTGGTAAATGGGGGCTGTCTTTCTTTTTTTTTTCTGTATAAGGATGGTTGGCAATGCAATGCAATGCGCTATAAAGTAGAAGGGATATATAATCAAGAAGAATTGAGTGTGCAGAGAGGGGGGGGGAGTTCATTGTTCCTTGCCATACGCCGCTTTTTTTTCTCCCCGTTCAAAACGCTGAGTTTGCCGCTTTTTTTTATGAGCTTTTCCCCTTCAGACTCTTCTTTGGCCTCTCGAGGTTAACTCCCGACTGCTTTACCACCAAATTGCGATGAAAATAGCAAAAGCCGTAGGAAGAGAAAACTAGGCCGTTGATGGTCGAAGAAAAAAAAAATTCAAACAAAAAAAGTTATATAGGTAGTACGAATGACGTGATATTATTCTCAGGTTGGATCCACAGTTGACATACACTGGTGGATGGTGGTGTCAGT
>JAQIXS010002294.1:0-23647 GCA_034700785.1 Rossiulus vilnensis
TGTCGGTAGTCCAAAAAACAACTATAGACTAATATAGCTATAGTGATACCAGTATAAAAACAGTGATTCCACTAATGTTATAGTGATATCAGTATATAATTGTAGAATCACAGTGATATAACCTATCAGGAGGGAATAATAAAATGATTTTTTTCGCAGGGATCTCATGCCCAATTCCTTAATTATATCATAATATGCATTATGATCTATTGTTATATTATATAATATGTTCAATACACGTCTGTAAAAACATGCAAGTCCTTCTAACTCTCCATACAGCATTTGCCATGGACACCCTCGGAAGTAACTATTTAAAAGCAACCAAATGAATTATTTTACTCAGACAATTGATTTAAAAATCTCCGTTGTAATAATATTTAACCTCAAAAGGCCGAATGACGTTCTTACAATCGTATAAATTCCCTTCTTAATTTTATGCCCCTTTGTAATTGTTTCTGCTGATTTTCTTCTCGTTATTAGGAAAATAAGCTTTTTCAATTATGAGTAAAACTCGAGGCAATATGAGAGCATAGTTAAAGCACGCATAAGTAAGTGCACAAGTGATGCCAAATAATAATGTAATAATTATTTAATTTGTGGTGTACGGGTTTCCCGGATCGCTTCCGACAGTAGGTAATTCCAATAAACAGTCAAATTAGAGAGACTCAATCACGTTTAATCCGCTGAACTACGTAAGCAATACAGGGCGGTGCACGTTTCAATCACTATGTCCGACTATCAGTCAGTCTCATCAACCACGCGTTCAGCCTGAGCCCAACTCGGGCTGGAATCCGCCACGGAGCGTCCCACCTGAACGACCAGCAAAACCAGACTGACTCGATCATCTGTCCGTTACTACTTAGGTAACCTTGCATTCCATTCCAACCTCGAATGGAATGCAAGTTCCCCATACCACACGCACTGGAATGTGGCCGACTCTCCCGCCTACTTCGGCGGTAACGTCCTGATGACCTCTGGTCATTACAAATTGCTTCATACTTTTAAGTTTACTTTCTGAGAAATCAGCTGCCTCCCATTATTTCATTATGATCAAATAATGGGAGGCAATTTTTAGTTATCAAAACATTTCGTAATTATACATACTCTGTAAATATTGTCCGTTTTGCCTTTGCCAAACAAACTTAATTGAGATGAGAAATTTAAGAAACGTTTGATGATGTGCAGACCGCAGTCGTGCATAGCCTCCTTTGTATCCAAAGTCTCTGAGACCACTTCTTAGACACTGAATGCACGATACAACTACCTTAGGCGTCTTGGCACCAAGCCCCTTAATCAGTTCGTCCTGAACAACTTCCACCCTCTCGATTTCAATGTATGAGTGGGGACTGTCGTCTCCGCACTCTGGGTTCTCCGGGGCTGTAGGGCTGTTTCGGTCTGTTTCGGTCACCATCTATTTGTACCACATTTTTGACAAGTTGCTTTTGCCCAAATACTTACGTTTGGAAATGAGCTTCCGATGATAACGGGTCCATTAATAGTCAAATTTTGAATATTGATGTTATTGATATCCATAGTCGAATTTTGATGTGGAATTTTTGAATCCAGATTTGGAACGTGGTTTTGGAACGAAGGGAACGGCACGTGCCGGATGAGCACGTGCGTGCGCATCTCTGTCCGGTCCAAAATTCCAAGGGAAATTTCAAAGAAATGATTTGCTTGACCCATTTTATTGCAAATTTTACTGATATCAATTGCTGTGAAACTGCTGAGATTTCTCCATTTACTGGAAAATAAAATCATTACAAAGTTTCATTGACATGTCGTCATTGGTTTTTGGAAAATGATGAAAGTGGTTTTTTAAATTAAAAAAAAAAAATATTTTAAAGAAAATTTCCCGAAGTACAACTTTATGTACGAAAAATGGACAATATGAAAAATCAACGATTTTGTGCACAGAAAATGGGATTTTTGCCCTGTTTTCATTCCAAATTTCTAGGCTAATGCCATTCGCTTTCTTGAAATTGCTGAGATCTCCAAATTTACTGAAAAAAGTGAGTGAATCGACATTTTCAAAACGTTTGCGAGAAAATGAGATGAGGAAATTTTGGTGACGTTTGAAATTTGAATACAAATTCGAGGGAATTTCATTTCAAATTTATCTATTATTTTTGTGCTTTTTTTTCTGCTATTTAATAATGTTTTCTTGCTAGCAGAGTTACGCAACCAGCACGCGATTTGTTTCATAAATTAATATAAAAATATTCGCTAAATAATAAACGCTTAAAAATTCGCAATGTCTATTACATTTATCGATGTAAATTAAAACAAGAATTTCGATTTAAAAAATAAAATAAAACGAATGAATAGATTAGAATTTTGTTGAGTCTATTTCTTGCAAATTTCCATGCAAATGGTTTTTATAAGTGGGATCGACGCAGGCAAAGTTTGAATAAATATTTCAACAATTTTTTTCAAAAATTAAATGGCAAGGGCTCCAAAATGCTCCAATGGGAGCAGTCGTGCTATGCGCCCCCACGGGCTTCCAAAGTCGGCCTCCAGATGGCGCTCGACATCGAATTTTCAAATTTATTTTGAAACCGCCAGCATCCGCATCAGTCCGTTGCTAGGATCCAGGGAAAGTGGGCGAAGCATCGCATTCGAAGATCGTGTTTTGATGCGAATTCGTGTCTGTGACTACGCCAGATCTGCGCCGGATTAAACCTTGCCGATTATGTGAATTTGCCGTGCTGCAAAAATGGGAAATTAAACCAGCGTTGACGCCAAGCACCCAACTCGCCCTCCGCCAGCTGCACTGCCCTACACTTCACTCCGAAGCCAGGAGGACCTCGACTTTTACCAAACGAATATTCGCCTTGTTCGCACCTTGTTTTCACTGCCCGCAGCCCGCAAAATGAGGAACAGTGTGGTAGCGGTGGCCCTTTGCTTAGCGGCTCTGTGCTTTTCAGGTAAGAGTTTCTTTTCCCCCCAGTGTTGGTGTGGCCAATGGCGATTTCGTTGTCCAACGCTCAGCATTTCAACTTTGAAAAGCTGGTGTCAAATTCGGGGTTGCTGCTGCTGATCCGCGGCATCCGGGAGCTGCTGCCGTGGCGAAAATTCAGTAAAATTGCAGCAAACTTGCTCTCATTGTCTAGCTTCTGCCTTCCAGTTTCTACTGCGTAGTGATGAAGTGGGCTAAATCTTGTTGCTCGAAATAGGCCTAACCACTTCACACACTGCACTGCACTGCACGGTTGAAGGTTCGTGTGGCAGGGCCCGCAGAAACGAGAATTGAAATGTTTCGGGTTTTTGGTGATCTTTGCTGACTGCTTATTATCCGGGATGTCAAAGCTTGTCTTTTGAGATTTATTTTTTTTAAATCTAGATAAGGAGGAGGTGAGAGATTCGAGATTGGCAAGCAAGGTGTCGGGGGTCGTTGAATCCGTGGAAGTGTTTTGAGGGAGAAACTGTTTGGCAGAACCTGGAAATTGCGTTTTAGCCTTGGTGCGAAACTGGGAGTGTTTCCCCGAACGCGATTGGCAAGCGGCGGTGTTCACGTGAACAACACGAGCGCTTTATATTTACGAGTTCCCAGAAAGCGGCAGCCGATTCTGAGAATGTCAAAGGTTTATACGAAGAATCGCCACATCAACGGGTTGGGCGCAATATGCCGTCACCGACGTTGCCAAATGCACGTATGCCGTTCACGATTTTACTTAATAAATATCGAATTTCGCCAATGCAGGTTGTTTCGGACAATTATTACGGACACGCGTCATCTTCACTGGAAAAACGTCCATCAATTGACGTCATAATAGTTTTATTTCGAAGGCTCGGTAAACATAAGACGTATTGCGTCTATTGTGCGTATTTTGATGGGTGTCCTAGTATGGTAATTCGTTAGTTCTAGAGAAAAAAAAATACTGACATTGACCTTGTCACCAGGACGTTTTATTGGGTAAAATTAAATTGGAATTGACGTTCTTGGATCACACTTCGGTTGTGATTGACGTCAAAATTGTTGCAATGCCACGTAAATTGCATTTAAAATAAACGTCACTCTTATGCACCGTTAAATTTCTATTCTGATGGACGTTAGATTTCCGCAAAATAGAAGTAATCATAGGATGTACTGCTTCTATTTTAGGCTATGTTGATATTTTTCCTCGCAAATAAAGATCACTAACTCGAGAATGACATTACTGTAAGTGACGTCATGCGGAGACTATCGTTAACAGGTTGTTTTATCAGGTACAATTGCGAGAATTGACATCTTTGGAAGTCGAATGACGTCAAAATGTTGCATGTCCACTTAAGATGATCTTAGGAGCATTTAAACTGAATGACGTCTATAGTAGGTAGTAATGTCACTATTGTGCGACGTTATACTTCTATTCTGAAGGACGTTAAATAGCCACATTGTACGAGGGAATTGTTTATTAAACATTGCGGATATAAAAGTTGTAGCCCATATGACTCAGAGATAAATTGCTAGAGAAATCACAAAAAGGGTATGAATCGTTTTTAAGCAGGTTATTCAAATTGGGTTAATGACTCTCTAAAGCAGCGCCTGGTCTAATTGACAGGCTGGGCGTCTGAAATTTCAGCCCCCATCCGGTCGCGGACGCCCTTTATGGACGGCCCCTAATTGAAATGCGTTTTATTTGGGTGGCGTTCAAATTGCGGCAGGAATGCAACAATTGCAGGATGCAAGTTTCTGGTTTGCTGCTCGAAACTCAACCCTGGATTCGACACCTGGCCGGATAAACCGCCATATCCGGATATTTATTTCCCCCGTTTCAGGTCCTGCCGAGCGCTGAAGGTTAGGGGCACTCGGAGCACAAAAGCTGGCGTCTAAACAAAGAAAAGTGAGCGTAATAACAGGTGTTTGGTCGGGCTTTTCGCCCCCCCCCCCCTCTCCTTTCGGCTTCTTCCTACTCGGCGAATCAAACTAGGTCACTCCAACACGATCTCGCCTTGAGACTGAGCCCCCATTAGGGGGATGTTTCATGTTGACTGAAGGAGGGGAACTTTAGCCACAATCCTTTGAAAAGAAAACAAAATGGCGGTCCCCCTCTCGGGCCTAATGGAGCTGACGCAAATCTGCATTTTTTATGTCGCTCGAAATTGCATTCGCTATATTAAATCAAGCCAAGATGACATACTCGGAAGGCGAGGCCTAAATGAAAAATTCCCCGAATATCCCTCGGTGGCGATTGCGAGCAAACGCTCGCCGGTGATCGACTAGGCTTAGGAACGCCTGGGGCTGGGGGCGTCTGAGATCGAATCCAGGCTGAAAAGCTAAACAGCCAAACGGACTGTTTGGACAATGGAGCCGTTTCAAACACCCAGCGCCATCTGGAGGGGACTTGCGGGGTGTGCGAAACTAGGGTAGTGAGCCAGAACCAGTCGGAAATGTTCAGCTTATAGATTATGCCTTCCAGCAGAGAAAGTCCAATGAGTGGTTGGGGCAGGAAAGACTAATCGCAAAACAGGCTCTTTTGTTCTTGTTGGTCCATTGCTCTACTTATTGTTTCTCTTGTAGAATTGGTCGTCCACTAGGGTCTGAGATTTGTTAAATTTGATAAACAAAGATTTACGGAGGGCGCATATTGGTTTTCAGATTTGTTCAATTTCTTGTATACGAAACAAACACGTGGGTAAAGGCCTACTAAATGTAGGTAAACCTGGGATTGTTAGGAAAGTGGGAACAACCTGGAAAAGCCAGGGTAATTTCAAATTCTCACGCACGATTCAGGAAAATTTTCAACAGAGGAAATGCCGGCCTTAACTGGGCCACGATCGCAAATGATTCTGCTAATTGCTTTTGAAATTGCTCGAAAAAGGGAGTAGCTAGGCCTACTCACACTTATGCAGCAATGGGGATATCCTCTTGTTTTCCGGATCCCACTTTCAACTATGAAATAAATGTAAATATCAGTACACGTGATTGGTGAATTTTGTTCACATTTTACTCTGACGTGTTCGTCAAAATCATGGACATTTTTTTAATTTTTCCAAAGAGCCGGAAAAGTGAGGAAGATAAGAGGCCATCCCAGGAAGCAGAAATGGGACAAACTAATGTCACGGGCCGTCCCTTTTCCGCTCTTTAAATGACGTCATACAAGACGTGTTTCATGGACGATCACTTTACAATGCACGTGCTACTAAGCGAGCAAATCAAAAGGGATAAACAATGAGTGAGTCATCACAACATTTATCAAAAGGGATGACTTCCCCTGGCCCCAACATCCCCTGCAACCAGGCAACGCTCGTGATATGGTGGGCGTGCGCAAGCATTGAATTCAAAGTTGATTTCGGTTCCACGATGCCGGTTTAATTTAATCGCCCGGCAAGTGGTGAAGTGGACCTGTCCAGCGCTAACACGAAAATCGATGGTTAGACGTGTTTCAATCGGCGAATAAATGTAAACAAATTGGTGCAGTTGCTGACGTCTGGAAGCAGAACAGCTGCTGCCAAGGAGACGCAGGGCATGGGCTTCAGCCAAACTACGTTTTTTTCTTCTTCAATTTAACCCTTTCCATCGACGATGGCATCGGTTATAAAACCATAATGCGATTCAGCATTCGAAATGAAACGCGATATCGGAGGAGATTAAGTCTTGCTTGTTTAACCCTTGATGAGTCATGCAAGGATGCTGCGTATTGCATTACTTGGTATCTAGGACGTGCAGGATTAACAATTCAAATGCAGATATGTGGGTCGTCTTCGTGCACTTTATTGTTAGCCAGCCATATCAGGTTTGACGCTGAGAATGCATTAGCACGAGGACGACCAGGGTCAGATTAATGATCCATCAAGCCTAATTGAAATGCCAAGTTGTTGGTGGTGCGTTGGAAGGGCAGATGACCCGAATTTCAGTTTTAATGCGATGTAAACATGGAGATGTCAATGTGGTAGGCAAGCAGGAACTTAATAAGCAGCGAATTTGGAAGCTGAAGCAAGACATTAGGCGACTGCTTCCAAATCTGGGATGCTCCTCCACTTGTGACACATTTGTATTGTGTTTTAGGCACGAGGTGTTCCTGAGCTTAGTTTTTGTTTTTTGATTTTTTATGCAATGAATGGTTACTGCTTAGTCTCGGAATGTAGGCTTGTTTAATTCCAATAAAAAGCATGTCAAATGTTGGGATGTGAAATCTTAAAGTAGTGATAGAGGGGATAGATGAGACTTAAGAAGAATTAAAGAATGATGATATGAAACTCAGGTCATGGAAGTCATGGACAAGGCATGGTATTGACATTAGTATGTATGTATGTAGGCAGGCTACCGTGAAAAAGTTATTGAAAATCCACGAATTTTTAGTACTAAATCAGGTTAGTCAGGAAAATTGTTCAAAAAAAAAACCTGAAGAAGTCGGGTTGGAAGGAATTCGTTATGTCGAAGTCAGGGAAATCGATTGGGGTATGTGCTGTGCCTGTGGTCAAGCCCAGGTGACTCCTATAATTGGATGGTTAAAACCATTTATCGGTATTTTCATGAGCAAGCACATATCTTGAGAATGTGTCAATAATTAAATACAAAATGCTGGAATTATGACTAATTTGTTTCGTTGAAGCATGCCAATGCCGTGAATCCTGCCAAAATAATTCCGCCCATCCCGATTTGTTACCTGCCTTCAATTTGTAGCTGTCGTCCCACATCCTTGAATGTTGCAAGAGTAGATGTCTTTCTTACTCTTGACTCATGTATTCTGCAGTCATGAATGAATTTCTTGAAACATTTACGTGTAGGTTTGCACGGTGTTGTAATTGAGTATAATTGAGGCTCAGTAAGGTTGTTGTTGATATTGGATCTAGTTTATGAGTCAGTTTAGGCAGTGAAAAAGTAACAAAAATTGATGTCATCTATGAATAATGTCACCGGCCTTCCTATTTCATGTAGGAACAACCTGGAAAAGTCAGGGGAATTTGAAATTTTCGACGGACAAAATATAACGTCGAATGATTATTTTATGATATTGCTCAAAAGAAGGCGTGTCTGGTCACACCTATGCATTGATAGGGAATTCCCCTATATACGATAGCATACTTTCAACTTTTGGAATACTAATTTATATTGGTAATGTGCACATTTTGCTTCCATTTAATTTGATAAATATTTTTTCGATAAAGTCAGGGTGGGAATCCTGCGTGTCTGTTGGACACTCATGCTAGGGTTTCAGGATCCTAAGTAGGCCTATTAACTTTTTTGTTGTTGTGGTTGCTCCAATTAAATCAGTCGGGGTTTAGGCTGCTCTCATAAATCGGCAACGTAGTTGTTGATTATTGCCGTCATGGACAAAAAGCCAAGTCTATTTATTGCGTTTTTACCTATTCCTCCCCCCCTCCTCCTCCTTCTTTCCTTTTCAGAAATGCAACGTTGCAAATTCACCGAGGGTTCAGTGACATTTCCGTGTTTGTCTCGTTTTTTGGCGATGTCCAAATTGCCTGACTTATGTTTTGAAAGCGTGAAATCGATTCGATTGGGTCGAAAACGCTCGCGTGATTAGTTCAACGACTCCCTGATTGATTGGCCACCGTCGCTCTGGTGCACCCCGCTAATGTTTCATGCTGTTGTCCGATCCATGGCCATGTCGCGTGCGGTGGGGATTTCTAAAGTAAGTTTTATCGATCAGGACAGGTGCCGTTGATACTTAAGGGGACAAGTTCTGATGATCCTGTGAAGTCAGGACTCAGGTAGGGTGTTTGACTCTGAAGTCTTTAAAGTCTCACTGACGCTGAAATCATTGATGTCTGGGGTGAACTTATTGAGGCAGAGTGCGCGAGTGCTGAATGCAATTAAGTAGCCTAAATGAAAATATATGAAGATTAGAAATGTCCGAAAAAACACAAGTTCTTTGGTACACGTTGATCACAAATTACTGAAGTATTTTGAATTTTGTTTTTGAGCAACATGCCAACGTCTGTCCCATCCATCACCCAACCAACTTAGCCGGACTTCAGGGATTTTGCCGGCCTCCAAGGACTTAGAATGGCGACAGATTTCAGGGACTTGTGTGAGACTTCAGGGATTTTAAAGTCTTCAATGAGGCGTTAAGGATTTCAATGAGACGTCAAGGAGACAAGGACTCCAATGAATCTTCAAGGAGACAAAGACTTCAGGTGTAGTCTTCGAGGAGACTTCAATGAGTCGTCAAATAAACAAGCACTTCAATGAGTCGCCAAGGATACAAGAATTTTAATTAATCTTCAAGGAGACAAGGACTTCAGTGAGTCTTCGAGGAGACTTTTAAGGATTTCAGTGGGACTTCAAACTGACTTTCAATGAGTTACGAAATAGCGCATTGGAAGTCATTGAAGTTCCACAGGAATCTGCGAAGACAGGCTAACGTACTTGTCATTCCTGATGTCCACAGTCAGGTTACAGTTTTTAGCATATGGTACAGCTCATCGGACAGAACGGATGACGAAGCGTTCTGAAATTTGGTAAACGTGTCAAGGTCCCCACTCAGCTGACTCGCATACGAATGAAACTCGCCTTGCACTTTTTGGCGTTTTCAGTGCAACTCTTAAAAATGTTCGCCTAATTTGCTCGGCTGAGCGAGTGTTTCGTGTTCAAGTTCTTGTTTTGCTATTTTAACCACTCTGTATGAAGATGCTGTTAAAGTTGTTAAAACTTGCTTTTGTTCGTGCATGCAGCGTGAATTGGCAGTGGAAGCACTGAAGCAGGTTACTAAAAACTGAGCAACTTTATAGGCTAATTAGTGTACTGAAGTAAGTGTTCAACACCGCAGATATGCAAAAATAATCGAGACAAATGCGTCGCTCGTGGGCTGTTACGCAACGCGGGGCCTAGGAAAGGAAATTTCGTTAGGATAACGAGGCCGTAATTCTTCCATTATTGATCTTAAATCTTCGAACTTTAAGACAAGTTTTGCCACTAAATGCGGCCAGATGCCTGTCGTGCTGTCTCAACTCTTAGTTTTATGGCGGCGGAACGCGTATTCCAAGCTGGTACCAGAAATTGTCTAGGCCATTAAAATTCTGTTGCAAATTTCTGGAATCGAAATAAACAGTGGCGTATCTTTTGAAATGGGCCCTCACACGAAGCAAATGCTCACCCTTCACTACTCTACTGCGCTCTACACTGCACAATTACGATTTCTCCCTTCACCTACGGTGGAGGTGTTAGAATTTACTTAGCTGATTTCTCCCCTGACACTACACTACACTTCACCTCTTCGAACCTCTTGGTGTTATGAAGCAAATTTTTCGCCCTTCACTACTCAAGCACACTACACTACACAAGTTTGGCCATCACCTGTCAAATGCTGGGTGCCAGTCTCAAGAGATAAGCTTGTTGGTGGACAGGGTACTGATAATGCTAGCGGACTGAGTTATTCCCGCGAGTCGCTGAGAGCCCACCGCTCTCAAGTGGACAGATCTATTCGTGTCTCATATCAGTGTCATATCCGGGCCCTACACGACAATTACTAATGGCACTACCTTCTGATAATGACAATTGAAAGACATTACTAATGATCGTGTAAGATGAATTGAAATGAATTAATTGCATGATTGTGTATGGTTGACAGGCAATGAAGTTGGTAATGTCATTATTGATGTTGTAATTATGAATGATATTAGCGACAATCATTACTCCTTCATTTACTTGTCAACCAATACGCTTTTGTGTTAAAATCACATCATGACTAGCACTCATTCCATTTCAATGTACCAAAGCTTACACGATCATTAGCAATGTCATTCTCTGAAAGTACATGTCTATATGTGTCCTCTTTGAGCACCTGTTTCTAGCTCTATGCACACGTCACAGATGCCCAACAAACAATTTTGTTTTGGTTCAGTCTCCCATGTTTTTCATGGCTGATCAACTTTATTTACTTCTTTAGTTGTTGATCATGATGTCCACCAAGAAAAGAATCCAAATACCGCAATTCACTGGGGCATGCCTAACAAACACGGGCGGGTTAGGGGTTAATGCCGAAGCACCTGATGCAATTTTTGAGGAAATATTTGCTCTGGCGCATGTAGCGGCCTCCTGGGGCCCAGGGCCTAATCCAATCCGAGTTGGATTGCTCTCGGCAGTGTTAACATGACACGTTCGGAGCGTTTAATGCGGATCGATGGACGGGTTCAGCAGGGGATGTGTTTAGTTCCCGCCATGGATAGTCAACACATTTCGCATTGTCGGGGCTGGCTTTTTACCATTCAAACCGTCTTCCGCTAAGGGGAGATCGCTAATGGCCCAGACGAGGCTTAAGCGGCCCCCATCATTATTACACTTCCCTTCTTTTATGCCGTTTTGCAATGAAAACGTGTTTGTCAAGCCTGTTTCCCAGTGGAAATGCCCTCGGCTGAACGGGAAGCCTGGAGCAGGGCTAGGGCCTGGTTATCCGGGCCCGAGCCATATCCAGGGCGGTGATGCGTTTTGTTGGCCGCTAGGGACGTGAATAAGGGTGGCCCCTAGGGACGCAATCGGGGGTATCGATGACGTGTCACTATCCCTCATCAGCTATGCGTGGATATGCCAACTTGTAATGGGGTGGGACGAACCCCTGCGCGTATATGGCCATGCACCAGAGTTGTCACAACAAACGATGGTTGATATCGACCTACAATTGCTCAAAATGTTTGGCGGCAAAGTTAGTTTATTCTTATGGGAATGAACATGTATGGCCATGTATTGATATCGCCACATATAGAAAATGTGTTAATGATTTTCTGTGTGTTGTTTTAATGACCTTTTCTATATGTTAACTGACCGTACATGAGTCGTATATGGACATGTATAAGTGGCTATACAATTTTAACTTTAATATAAGTTACTATGTACTATATCTTATTTTCCAAGTATGGTCATAGATTGGCTTATGTATAGTGTGACCATATCTGCAATGGTGACGTGCATGTATATGGTCGTATACGTATACGGATGGATTTTATTGAATTATATAAACAGTATATGGGTATTGCCACATACAGTAGTATATTTTCTGGTCTAACCATTTATGAAATACGTCAGATTAACTCAGATATGGTCTCATACCGTCAATGTTGTGTTAAAAGCCATCTTAAAATATTCCACATTTTTGACGTGTTATTCTTTTTAATTTATAGCGTATGTAGGATTTTTATTTATGTTTCGTAAAGTTCAATACACATGATGCATTAAACATTCTTGGACGATTTGCTTGCGGCTTGTTTGTTAAGAAACCATCTTTCATTAGGAAAGAAAACATTACGAATATTTCGTAAGATGCCGTGCTAATGATGGTCGAAATCCATTTCCTGATGGCATTGCAAGTCGTTTGTCACCTTACGGTTCAGACGCAATATCCCATGTCGTCTCGATCTTCCACGCGTCACGGCTGCGTACGCAAGTAATACCCCCATTAAAAATGATGATAAAAGTTGCATAACATGACAATAATTTTCGTATGACAAAGCAGCCAGCGCACTGGAAGTAGAAAAAGTGTCCTTACATGAGCAGCGCTATCTTCGTTATTCACGCAACATTGATTCAACGTAATTTTTAGTGTTTTACATAAAACGAGTCGCTGAACTGAAGCGCCGAAGGGATTGGATGTTAAAAATGTGAAAACGTGGCCATCACTCTTTTGTCGGGTGTTTACGGAGCGTTTAACGCATGTTTTCACACCGTTCTGCTAATTCTGATCCGTTTTCAAAAAAACAAACAATTGGTTTTGTTCGGGTTTGGCCCCGAATTAACCCCATGCCCTGTTGCTTCCGTGCCAAATACGGGATTGGCCTGAACCGAAAACGTAATCTTTTTAAAAGTCTTTGAGGAATGAAAGACTTATCCACCGCCAATGACACCGTTGGGGTTTGCATTGATGTGATGTCAATTCTGTCAACGGTTTTCGGTTGAAAATCATGGCATCAAAACATGCATGTCTTCGTTTTATAGATGTGGACATTATCACACAAAAGAACAACAGAAACGCAAACTGCTGATTTAAATGTTGGAATAGGCCTATAATATGACAATAGTGTGGACACATCCATAAAAAAATCGACTTTGTGACACCCTACCCATGTAACAAACATTGTCCAATGCACTACAAAAAGCACTTGGTGTTGACCAAAAAAATGGCTCGGGGCAATATGATTATTGCCCCGAGCCTGAATGTGTGTCCTATTTCAAAATTAAATTGTAAATTTTTTTCTATAATGGCGTCTACTGATGCGTGTAACCTCGCTTTTAAATATAACAGATTAGGGCGTATTGTTTTCGAATCCCTACTCTGGTATTTATCAGCATATGTCAGTACAAATATAATGATATGTAGTGATATTATCCAGAAGAATTGTAATTGTAAATATTAGCAAAACGTTTAGTGATATCACTAAGCATGCTGATATCAGCAGTTAAAAAAACACTGAATTTTACTATACATACTGATGATCAGTATATAATCATATAGGCCTACCGATCTTTTCACCAGGGACGACCATACTCCCCCCCCCCTCCCTATCCTGTTTGAATGTGTGATAACAAAGTATGTTTGGCGCTCTTGCACCAATGCGTTCGAACAAAACATGAATGGCACGATTAGCATATTGCATGCTCAGGCATTTATCGAGACAAATCGATTTACGGTATTTAAACCGATACTGCCGGTTGTTGCTGCAAATAAACCAGAGTGTTTTCATCGGTAGTCCGAACCAAATGCGGCGTGGCGATCCACATTAATTCCACAAACAGATCGTTGACCAGAGCGAGTTTGGTGAAGTGTGTCACTTGCAACACGAAAGGGAGCTTGCAGATTTCTTTTCTAGATAGGCCTATTTGCCGATACTATTATTTCTGACAGCTTTCTCTTGACTGAATCCGGTGGGATTGAGCTCAGAATCATTGATTATTTTTCGCGGTTGAAAATTAAAGCGACTCGGAGCCACTATTCAAAGCTCCGACCAGGACGACCAAGGGGCTGACCACAAACAACGTCCGTCGAATTGAGGAAATGGTGACAATGTCACTAGCATCCCATATGCATTTATGACATATCGCAATATTTCATTTCAAAGTGTATTTCAATTCGATGCCTTTCACTGCGTAATAGTTTGAAATGCATTTAAAAAGGTATTATAAATCCATATGGGATGTGCTTACCCATTTCCACGATTTTCTGACATCACATTTCTGGATAACATGATGTCGGAATTTCGGGCATTCGACTTTGACATTATAAATGTTCCTAGAACATTTACCATATTTTAAATTAATTCAAGGACAAAAGGACGTCATGTTTGCTGACCATTCAGTGCATTAGTGGTCGTGACCTAAAGGCTTCACTGTGTTAAACCCCAACAACCTCGGACGTCCTCTGTTGATGATCCTGACTCTTAGCAAAGGGTTCATGAGAGGTTCATGAGAAATGTTGACGTTCAGGGCTCTGTCGCTCCTATCAGCTTGTTGATTCTGCATAAAACGTGTAGTTTGCACATATTTGTTTGCGGCTTTTGGTGTTCACGATCTGCACGTCCAGATTTGTTAAACCTCTTTCTCGATCGAAACCGACCCTTATCAAGTAATACACAACGAATGGGTTTATCCAGTGCCTGCGTTTGTCGGCAAAATCCAATTTGATGCCAGTGCGATTTATTTGTTGACAATATGCCTGCTCTGTTGCACCGCCAATCTTATTCTGTGCATTGTACTTGGGCTATCCTGTTGTCGAATTTGCCCCAGACACGCTGCCAGCCATAGATGGCGCCACTGGTGTGCGGTGGCAATCGATTAAGGGCTGTCCACATTTGACGTGGACGTCTTATTTCTAAATATTGCTTATACTTGTGTTTCGTTGCTAAGAGTAATGAGGCACCTTACTTCCAAATAATGAAATTGGTACCTAGGCTAGTATGCTTCTGATTGTTTCGTTTGTGGAAAATGAACCTAAGCCACAGAATTTGTGTATATCAGCTAAGCAGACTTTCCTGACTAAAAATGACAGGGAAGGAGGGACGATCTCTGGTTTTCCCAACCCCAAATCTGGCTCTGCTTGATTCAGCTATAAGAATCATATCAAGCATACGAATTCAAATACTGTATGATATTGCAAATATCATATGCTGCTATTTATTAAGCTTTAAGGTTCCTCACAAGACAGGACCTAGAGAAGCCAGGGGAATTTGGAAAACGCTCAACTGGGCAGGGGATTTCTTAACTTTGAATCAGAATCTCAATCCAAGAGGAGTTTCATGCACTATTTCGATTAAATGACGGTCACTGTGATTTATAGGTGGGGTTTCCCCAACATGGTGGACTTCACTTCTCTTCTATGGAGAATGTTCTGTAAATCTACATTTACTGTAAATGTACTTAGGGTCGTCCATCCCCAGAAGCAACAGATTGGTTGGCATGCAGGCGCGATGGCGTGCTTTTGTCAGCTCCCGCGAGGACGCTTATGGATTTTTTGGAATCCTTTTTGAGAGAACGTTTCAACGAAAATTTAAACACCCGTAATTGCATCTGGGAAATCCACCGTGGGCATCGCGTTGCAGCCCCAATCGTCGCTTTAGCAAGGGAAATTAACCGCAAATTGCATTCGTTTATTAGCTTAGACCTGCGGGGAGCGCAGGCGTGACTGACGTTGAGGATGCGTTCAAAAACGAGGAATGGGACATAACTAAAATGCAATCTTTTTGACCCAGGCTTCTAACACCGCTCTGTCGTCTGTGCCCAAGTGAATTATGCATACAGGTGTCGTGGCTCTTGTCGCTAATTGCGTTCCCAGTGCCTGGAATAATGCCCTTGGCGCTTCTGGAACGTTGCACTGGCCTGCCCCCCTTGCCACGCAATAAATTACAACGCAACGTGGATTATTCATTAACTTCGCTGCTGCAAGATTCTCCAGTGATAATTGCTTAAGAGGTCATCAGCTGCCTTTCAGCATCCGCAATTAAATCATCCTCGGTGAAAAATGGCATTCTTTGTAAAGTGATATCAAAGGAATGAATTAGGTTTGGTGGGCAGTCCACTAGATCTGCAAAGTTTGGTCTAATCAGGGAAGTTATGAGTCATGACCATTTCAAAGAACGGAACTGACTTACGTGTACAACGTACTTCATGCCGTAAATCTTCGAGGGCGAAGTAGGCCTGCGTTTCAAAGATGGCGTCAGATTGTCAGGGCTGGTGAACGAACTTGGGCCTTGGCCATTTCGGAACTTGAATCTTTGATCGGAGGATGTGCAGTGTTATCGCCGACACGCCTGGCAGAAGGCCATGCTAAGTCCTGATGCTGTTGCAGAAACGTAACTGCTTGCCAATGATAACAATTTAGAAACAAACAATACCAGGGTGGAAAAAGTAAATGTGGGCCATGCATGGACATTTGAGTTGTTTCATATCTACATACGTCCATATACATGTACATGTATTTACCTGTGTATTTACATACGACCATATATACTAGGCCTTCGCCATACCAACATATTTGACCATGCATATGTACAGTATTCATGTATTGCATTATATGGATATCAATGGAAATACATCTTGAAATACGTCATGCCCATATATGGCCCATATTTACTTTTTCCACCCTCGTCGTGTATCGAAAAGTACTTGTCAGGTTGTCAGATTGTTGAACAATGTATATTACAGTAACCTGTATTAAAATCAAAATTTTATTAATGTTGGCATCTAATACATTTGCTTAAGGGAAACAGACAGGGTGAACAAGTATGCAGCCATATATGGTTTTATTCAATAAAGTCAAAGACCTATAACAAATTTTCTAGATGCAGTTATGAAGGCAGTCATTGTTTTCAAGTCATGGCTTTATCTAAAGCTGGCATGTTTGGCGATATCATTATACATAGCCCTGCGACTACTTATGCAGCCATATGTCTCAAACATGTACGTCATACATGCATGATCAGGTTCTACCACTGATGTCAGCAGACATTTCCAGCGAATTCCAAGAGCCTTGATGTAATTATGTTTGGCAAATATGCTGCACTCGGTCCAATCCAAGTTATCTTGTCAGAGCCACAAATTCTGCAGATACAGACTGCTCGGTGCCATCCGCCATCTATTATGGCAACATGTAGTAACCAAGACTGGGACGCGCCAAGATTTCATTGCGCATAATTATAATCGAGCTGATTGAAGCAAGAAGACTGTCGTTCGGGTACCAAGTCGAGTGCGTCGACATTTCCGCAAAATGGGGAAGTTGGCCGATTGGCCTGGACCGGTCTTTTCTTTCCTGGAAATTCGTTGTAGCGTTGCATCGCTTCTTGCGTAATTGCAACAGAAATCGTTCGCCCGGAATTCATCGATACATAGGGGGCGTTGAGTCATGCCAATTTTTGGCAGATTTGTTGCTGAAACGGATATTAAGGTGGAACAATTGCGAGGTGTGAACGGAAAGTGTCAGATCTTCCAGAGGTGCTGCAGGAACCCGGCGTGTTTGGCAGTCGATGAAATGACCCCAGAAGCATCATTAATGCTCGGCTCATTTGGGCTTCGGTTCACGGAGGTGAACTCGGGCCTCACCCACCTCCCACGAAAGGTTTAATTTGGCGTGATCCCCCTTTTTTTCTGGACCGCATTTGTGCGTTTCTTGCAGCTCATTTTCTAGCTGACTAAAGTCCACGGTTGACCTTCCTCGCTTTTGTTTGCACTGCTCATGAAATTGGCCCAGGTAATGATACGCTGCAGCTGGCCATGGAGAAGACGCTCACTCAGCTCTATCATCACGATCTCTGGCTCTGGTAGTATCAATGGCCTTTGAAGTGGAACTCGAATTGACTTTGGGCGTCTGTTTTATGCTCTTCTTTGAACAGACTCCGTCATCCGGCTTTCAAAAGAGTGACGTTGGTTGTCTCATTGTCGCAGCTTTGTGTATCACCATTTGCAGCATTGCATCCCTGGATGCTCATGGTCATCCTGGTTGGCCATACGTCCGGCAACAATGGCGAGAGACTGACAAATGGATGGACAGATGCTTCTTGGAGAGCCGAGGATGCGATTTATTGTTGCATTGTTTGGTTATCTGCGTGCTTTATACCTAGATAGGGCCTGCAATTCAAGACAGGTTTTCTCAGTTATCTTTCGGAGGTTTTGGGCAGTGTTTTGAGCATCAGGTTGTGGTATCTTAAATGTATGCTCAAGCAAGTTAGTTGCTTACATCGTGGTTACGTGAAAGGGAAAATTCCATTTTTTATCGAAAGTCAGGGAAATTCCCTGAGATTGTGCGGTGAATTTTGAGTGGCACTTTCAATTTCAGTGGAAGGTGCTCTAGGTAACAAGGGATTGTTTAATAATAATGTTTTCGTTTAATTTACTGGTTGAAATTCAATTCCCCAAAAATTACTAGAGATGAGAAAAGCTGCTAGTTTGTTGCTGATAAAGATTCTCTTTAATGATTTTGCTACAGAATTTATTTTCAAAATATCAGGAAAATGTACTTGGGTTGGTCAGGGAAAGTGAGGGAAAAGATTTTGTAGATAACAACACGATACCTGCATTAATTAACGAAGTAACCTGCTTTGCAGAACCTAAAGGAGATTTCTGATATCAAGTAGGCCTATCTTAGTTATAAAGTGTTTTTTAATGTTCAATTTTTATTGTGAAAAACCATGCGTTTTGGTATTTTCGTGATTTCTTTTTGATGTCATAGATGCGATATAAGCTTTAATGTTAAAAGGTACTAAGATAATGAAAATGAGAAGCTTCAGTTTTCGTTTGCTGTGAACTATTTCAATATCATGTTTGCAGACAAAGATTACAACGTTTTAGTAAGCTTTGATTCATTCTTCCATTCTAAAAGGATATCTATTGACGTTCGAAGCCCCTTTATCATGTTGTTCAAATTAATTAATGTCATGAGCAGTAGCCTGTATCAGACTTCTGCTGCTGAAGTCTGTGTAACGAATTTTCTTTACAAGGTTTCTTATTTTTTTTTAAACCAAAGAACCAGAGAATATTGTTTTTAAACATAGCCTGTAGGGAGACAGGAGAAGATGACATTTACTCTTGTCAGTATTTTCAGGATCGATACATTAAATTATTGTTTATGTTTTACAAACTCAAGTCAGATTCGTGAGCAAAGCATCTTATGCATGCACAATAAAGAAGCTATTGGTGATATTTCCAGTCTGGAAGCTGGATGACGTCAGGTCAGACATAGGGCAGGTTTGCCAAGTGATAATGACCGCATCCTGTGGGCGACATATGGCATGTTTAGGATGCTAGAGGGTCTATTTTTAGTCCCATGTTGAGGCCCTTGTGCAACTAAGGTTTCTAAGGTTTCACTAATTACGTCTGGTGGTGCCATCTGGCAAGTGCATGGTACGCTTCTTTCCGTCATTTTAGCAAGTGCAGGGGTGCTCCGAATTGATGTATAATATTATTCTTTAGAAGTTTTTAAGAGTTTTTTTTTTCTTTCTTCGTGTTTAATGGCAGAGTTGCACGCAAGATGGCCATGGGTTGTGCATGGCTAAGCACTTCCCCATTTTCAAATTTGGGTTGCGTTTCGTCCAGGAGGTTGCCACAAATCGTAAATTGTGGAATGATGATTGTGTTATTCATGGTTTGCTCGCAATATTTTTCGTTTATTCTTTTCGATTTCAGACTTAATTTTAAGGTTCAAGAGGCTGTCGTGGTTGAGTGGGTAGGGCAACACGAGCATTACTAAGAAAGAACTGCTATCATTTCCTGAAAAAGTTCATATTCCTAATTTCCTTTCCTGTGCTAGATTGAGTGTTTTTCTTCCCCTTGTGATGATATTAATAGTCGTATGATTTAGCAAACCCCGCAAATTAAAAAAATCGCTGTTTTTATGACTACTATATTATATTCCAGCTTATAAACTGTATGCATGCGGAACTGCATTAAAGCCATCAAATTATGAGTAATCGATTTTTTTGAAAAATGAAAGACTCACGAAAACGCCCAAAGTCGTATTAAAAAGACTAGAATTAATGCGAAATTATGATAATAATATCAGACATTCAAAGTACGCTATAATGAAGGGAATTAGTGATGTTATTCTGTCCCAGTGATTACGTAGGATCATGATTTTTATGCTCTGGCTGTATAAGAAGCTGATTAAAATGTACCTCATTTGATGCAAAGGAATATTATCGATCCTGCCTAAGGCACTATTAATTATGTTAATTTCTCTGTCCTCTGAAGCAATTATAATTGATGGATCGTGATTGGTCTAGCCTAGATTGGTCAAACCATGAAGGTACAAATTTTAAATGACCGGCAGTGCTCGAGTCAAGGAAGAAAAATCGTTTTTCAAGTGATGAGAAAACGCAGGCTTGTAACAATTACTTATGAAGCGTGTTTAATTTTAATGAAGCTAGCCTCATTTTTATCTGTGGGTCATTTCGTTTGACATTTGTTTAAAAAAACCCAATTAAGTGGTGATAAATTTAGAGAGGAATTACAGATAGCAATGAAACTGGACTGGTGAAGTAATGGAACGTATTTTCAGATTTAATAACAATTGTACGTTAACAGTGTAATTGTGATATACATATATAGGCCTATAGAGAGAGAGAGAACTATAATTTTGTTCACAACTACAGATTTGTTCCTTTCACTAAAATAGTTTTTTTAAATTAAATTACTAACAGAAGCTGGTCAGTAATTATTTTATTCCCATGTGGGAAGTGCAGACTGTAAACAGAAAATAAATTATCAGACCGATATAATATTTTTTATTATGAAAAGCCGTTAGCAAGAAGCCTACTGCAGCAGAAGTATAATAATTGGAAAATAAGTGAACCACAAAATTGATAATAAAAGCAATATAAAGTGATGTCAAATGTGACTCCGAACTTAAAAGGCGGTATCCAGATTGCCAAAATTGATTTCGAGACTGGTATTTCTGGAAATAACAAGAATGCTCATTCTCCTTGGGGAAAGTTTTTCTGCGTGACCTTTGGTATTACCCTCGATAAAATACTGCCTAACTTAGATTAATCAAAGAAATACTATGAGCGAAAAACTGAAATAGGCCTAACTTCATTTTTATTCCATGCACATTTGCGTTTCGAGGGCTTGAAAATAAGACAGGTCTACATGTGCTGTTTTAAATGACAAGACACTAAAATCAACTGTCAGATGTACAGAAGTGTTTGTATAGGTGATGCTGTAAAGGCAGGGTGGCAAGCAAGTTCTAAAACTGCTTAACAATTCAACATTAAAACTTTTTGTTTTACATTATTACAAACAGATTATTGCCAAACAGATGCAGTTGAACAACACTGCCTTTACCTTGATTGTTACAAGTGTAGTGGGGAGCAAAATTGAATTTATTGAATGCAGAAGTTTCCCTGCTAAAATATTGCTAAAAATAATTGTATTATTGTATTAGATACACAAAAATGAATAAGGATTAAACAATGCATCCTAAAAAGAATTACCTTTGGGGGGGGGGGTGAAATCCTATTCTTAAAAAGTCCTACATTTCAGATGTTGAAAATTGTTTTCCACCCTGCAGATAAACATGCAAAAACTAAAAATATGAACAAACCATTTCAAAAACGGACTTTACACAGTTAATATGGCCAACAGCAAGATTAAATACTGTACACCATTTTTTCCAGGTAAGAGTTGGTAGAATGTGGAATGATCCCCCCTACCATATAGTTATGGCTAAAACTGCGTAAATTTAACGAATTGTTGATATTATGACTTTATGGGGTATGTGTGAGTGTTGTACATGTATTTCTTCAACCTTCATTTTCCCCTTTCCATTTATACTGTTTTGTTAAGTAGAATAAATATTTTATTATTATTACACGATCATTAGTCATGACAACATTAATAATTAACATCATACCAACAGCTGATTATCAACAATCGTCACTTGTCAGCCATAGACAATCATGTTAAATTCACCTTATTTCAGACACAGTGAATTCATTTCTTGTGGCATTACACGATCATCATTTTCTGCTAGTGACATTACTAATGCCATGACTAATGATCGTTTAAGGTTCCCGAATGACAGTTTCAAATCCGAATGGTGTGGACAGTGGCGTTTGATAAGCCTGCCAAACTAAGGCGTGCAATCTGGACCTTGTTTCTCCCAGATTTTTTGTCATATTTTTTTATCTGGCCAAAAATGCACGTTTATGAAATTTGCGCGCAATCCACGACTCCTGCGGGGGTCGTTTGCGCATCGCCTCCCAACGAAAAAGAATTCAAAGCAGCCCCAAACTGCGATTTTTTCCGCCGACAACGATCCCTGTTCGGCTGGGATTAATTCCGACCTAGGAGGGTTTCCGATTGTTTGCGTGGCCGTGGCTCAGAACCGAGAAGCGCGATGCATCTAGGAAATTGAAGCACTTTGGCACGGCGTTAGATCTCACCCCCAGCTATCGTTTAAGACGCTGGATCGTCGGCGTTGCAGTTCCATCTCGCGACAATAAAACCGGCGCTGGCCTCCAATGGCAAGCACCCTTTTCTGTTTTCTCTTTATCGCCCGCCTCTTCGTCAATCTCCCCGTGGAAAAACCACCCTCTGAAAAATCGATCGGCGTGGCGGCCGCCATCTTGATGCGCTATTGAAGTCCCCTTTCTGCGTGATCGGCAAAATCAGGCGTGTTTTTGCGCGACATAATTCAGCGTTATTACGCGATAAAGCACCGTGGCGAGGAGTAAAATCGATGGGATTGGATGGAGGATTCCCAAAACGTTCGAAAAAGGCGAAATACTAATCAGGGACCTCTCTGCTTGCGGGCGGCCATCTTGTGGAACGCGCTCGCTGCCGAAATCGGACCCGTTTTCGGAAAAAGAGACGCTGCGATGCCGCTGCTTGATAGGCCAAATCAATATACGCTTATCCCGCACATTTCCAGTAATGGATTCTGCTGCTGGCGGATGCTAGGTTTTATCTGGCTCACGCAAAACGAGCGGAACGAATGCGTTCGCCAGATCGCTGGGATTGCGCGGGGACGCAGGCGATGATTGCTCAGAGGCCTTTGATTTCGGCAACGACCAAGAATGGCGCAGATTGCGCTTTTTGCGAATTCGCAGGCGTCCCATACATCCTATAAATCCTATGCTTCGTATTTTTTGTATCTTTTTTGTATCTTAGCAAAATACCTATATTTTAATCATTTTATGAAGTCAGTATTTACGTTTCATTAGATTTTGACGAATTGTAGGTATGATTTCTTCGATCCTTTAATTCCTAATATTTATAAGCAAATTGTGTACGGGAGTTTCACCCAACATATTGGGTTGATCATCACGATTTTACTAAACCGTATATTCCTCAGTACTTTTCTTTAAGAGTATACGGCGAAATCCATAATTTTATGATTTAATTTTTCGAAATTGTTCACCCACCGCGTTCCTATAGTTAATTCCAAAGTTTTTTGTGTGCTCAAAGCTCTCCATCGCTTGCTATTCCTCGGCCATTTCTTAGAAAAATATTTGCCAAAATGCATAATTTGCAATGAATTTTCTAATGTTTTTTCTACATGTTTGAAAATATGTTGAAAAATCACCGCAGCAGTGAATGAAGCTTTTGAACACCTAATCTGTTCGGTAATTGTTTGAAACTGTAAAATCTCGCATGCCTAAATATGTTTATGCTTCGTGTAAATTCTACAGTCAACTCTCGGTAAAATGGCACTCCATAATTTGGAAATTTCGCTAACTTGTAAAGTGGAATAGGTTTTGGGCAACCTTTCGCTAATTTGGTACCTTT